>VDFB02016345.1:0-13760 GCA_007258455.2 Sequoia sempervirens
GGTTCATATAGTTCCCTCCTTTATCTAGTGATAAATCTTCAAAAGTATAACTTCCATTCTTTATTTGTACTAAGGTTCCTGTAAGAAAATATGTTGCTCCCAAAACAATCATAACTTCAAGAAGTAGCATAATTATTGTATTTGAGAATTATAGACTTAGGAAGCCAACAAAATAATGTTTCTACACATCATGATGTCCTATAACACTAAAAAAACCATGCTTCAAAAACTAAGCTATACCTTTTTAAAGTTTAAGAAAATTTAATGTCAAAAGACTAGATTGATGTCATAACCCTTGTTAAGAAGACTAAGACAGTTACCTCCTTTACTTAAATCAAGAGAACCTATTTTGTTCGATTAATTTTTTTTTTAAAGATCAAATGATTTCAATTAAACATTTATTTGAACATGGATTTCGTTCAATCTTTTACCATAGGGTCCATCACAACTCTAACTAGGTTGGATATTAACTTTTATATTCTCTTTTTTTTATACATGGTAAGTTGTCTAGGATTTTCATTACAACATTTTATTCTAGCTAACACACACAACTCTTAATGCCCAAATTATTCCCAGAGTTCCCTAGAGTTGCAACCTAAGACAAATTTTTTAAGTGTCATGCAAGTTGCAGTTTTTTGTTTTGAAGTGATTAAGAGAGAAACTTCATTTGCAGAGTTATCGTGATGGAGTTAACATGATTGCTAACGTCACTCCTAATAAAATTATCCTAAAGTTTGCACCTTTGCCCTCATATCTTACTAAGATGACGAATTGTGTTGTCTAGGTTGAATTAGTTTGCTTAGTGATTAACAAACCTAATATAATTAATCTGGTACTTACGTGAGGCGGTAACGAGAAACTCAAGGACAAAGTCTATTAACTAGGTGAAGTTGCTATATGACACAATGACTATCATGCCTTAAAATTACACATAAGGTAAAACATAACTAACGAGTTATTTTGTAATGAACCATATAAACACTATTATAAGTCAACTCGTCATCATTTGCAAAAATTTTATCACCACCATTCATCACTAGAAACTAACTCATAAACACGATAATAAATTCTAAAATTTATTTATTATTGTTCATGTATAAATGTTATATACATATTTAAATTTATGTTTAGCTATTATTTATTTAATTACTTATTTTATTTCATATTAATATATTACGACATCATGATTAAAACTCATAATTAATAATTTTTAACATAAATATATACATATATATTACCTTTATATACTATTTTTTCACTTTATAAGAGGAAATCATAAATCAATATTATTAACCTAACTTTCTAGATTTAAATGAGATAACATGGTTATTTAGATTCTAAAAGATGAACATACATATTTTTAAACTAAAGAAAAAGTAAATATTTCTTACTAAGTTTCTATTAAGAGAGAATTTGGTTTTCTTCTTTTTTTTTTTTATTGTAATGTTTTTTTGTAAGAGTAAGGGAATATAGGGACACGTAGAGTATACTACTCAAGGCTTTTTAGCATAAATGAAAATAGAGAAAACTTACTCCATCACTACTTTTCTTACATTCTTTCATGTTACATTTACTGTATTTTTAAGCACTCGTTTTTCCCTAAATACGTGCCCATCTATTCAAACAGGTTTGACAAAAAGAAAGTCTTTCATTGGGTATCCATATTAAATTTGTATAAGAGGGAATCATTTTAAGTTTTATCCATAAAAGCACAATCATAGAGTAACTAACACAGGTCTAATCATTTTATGCATGTTTAAGCATCAAGCAGACCAGTCTTCAGCTTTAGCCACCGCCCTAACATTTTTTTTTTTTGGTATTGTTTACGATTGTTCACCAAACTATTTACTATTAGATCCGAATAGAATGTAAATGAATATTGTGTGAAATCCATACCGGCGTGTATTGTTTTCTTTTTCCATTGTTGGTCATGTTTGAGAGTGTCGGTATAGCCGTAGTAGCTCTTGTTAAACTTGAGTTCATCTGTTAAATGAGTCACAGTCGTTGGAGTGAAAAAGATATGATATTAATTGTGTGAACAGTGTGTGTTTAATTCCTTCTGCATGCTTTATTTCATAGAGACTAGTAGATTATTTATTTCTTAATTGGTGCGAAAGAGTATACGTTTAAACGGTTGCTTAAATTCTACACCTTCGCCTCATTTTTTTTAATTTACATTCTCATTTATACTCAAGTTAGTGGAAACACTATTAACATTAATTGCATTCCAACTAAAATTCCAACTCCATTAGACATAATGACGTTAGTACCTACACAACCGAATCTAATGAATCTATCCCTGGCGTCAATTTGAACTCTACTATGCTAGTGTGGAACCTTTACTTTAGAGAGTGCAATCGTTTATTTCCTTCCCAACCCACTAACTGATTGACGACCGATGGTTTATACTTGTTGATGTATCTACCATAACTCCCTCATCCATCCTAAAATAAATATTTTCGGGCATGCTTTACAAGAGTCCTAAATTGGAAGTATAAGGGTGGTTTCTCAGACAACTATTGTGACAATAGCTTGCTGCTCTGTTATAATGGAACCCAATCGCCTTGCAGTCATTCACCTGTACAAAATTATTGGTTGGTGCTTGACAAACAAGAGGCCTTAACTCTTAGGGAAACCAATATCCAGTCGAATAAACTCCTCCTCAAGGTTTATTCATGTCCATTCTCTTTCGTTTATCTTCCCAATGTTTTGTTTATTCCTTTCCAAACAGTTCTGGTACTCTCTATGTGTTCCTTCAAGTTGCTCTTCTAATTCATTTACTCTTGACATAAATGTTGGCTTCTAGTAGGGGTACGCCCATCTAAATTGATGTCTTCTGATTTAATTTAGCAAGGGAATTGTATAGGTCAATGATGATAAGATGTCTCTCATGACGCAGGAGGTAGTAGGTTAACGCAACATTTATTTCGCTTGAGGCATTTTACAATATCCCCGCCTAACTGGTGACCCCAAAACTTGTTGGTGGTGGTAGGTGATTTATGGCACGCATGGCCCCGCAAGATAGGGCTAGATTTTCTCTGACTAAGGCAACATCTACACTCAACGTCCGACCCATCCTTCAATGTTTCCTGTCAATCCATCAAAGATATACTCTGGCACCCTACAAAGCATTAGAGTAACGAGGTTCTGATGAGATCAACATCTAGCTACCAAGAAGATCGATGCAAATGAAAATAAATATCGATTTGCGAACCATTCGTTTCATACGATAATGACTGATCTATTATTTATTTATTTATTTTTGCAGGTCGACTCTATGCTACCGGCGAACCTAGGCTCGGTTTCCCATTGAACATTAACTCACCTTTAACAAAGAATAGACGTCGTACTCCATGTTTGGAAGGGTGCGCAGTTGGCAGGACTGAAATGATATGTCAAACAAGAGGCTTCCTAGAGAGGTATTCCTTTTGATCGCTTTTCTTAGCAAGGTACTGAAGACTCAGTGAAATGCAAGTGACGGATCACCAAGCAGATTAGCCATTTGTTAGTAACAATTACAACGGCTGTTGATGGAGGAAAGATGAGCCATGCTCGTGGCAGGTCCAAGCATTCAATGCATATATCATATTTTCATAACAGTCTTATTTTTTTGAAACTAGACATTAGAGCAAGCATTTGAATGAAATCTACAAGCTGGGGTTACTAGGGTTGGCTTGCGAGGTAGAGAGGCCAATCGTCCCTTTTGTTTTCCCCTATTCCTTTCTCTCTCTCTTTTTTTTTTTTTTTTTGGCCATGGTAACTACCCTTCATACCTATGCATGATCTTTGTCAGGATCTAAGTGTGCAGAAAAAGGGCGAGGGTGGCAATTTAGAGGTTAGGCTGCACTCCATGACGGGGCTTGTGGCATACTGCAATGGGTCACGCCCCTTCCCTGTGTTTCTTTCTTTATTTATTTTTTTGTTTGTTTGTTTTATTCATTTCTATATTTATATTTCCCACCAAAAGAGTGAGCTGTATTATTGACGTTAATGTCGACCATTGAGCTAACAAGAAATTCTCATCTGGTAAGTTCTCTGTAATAGTAGTTTCTTCCAGAGAATTCATGATAACAGTCTAAAACAGTAAGGGTGTTTTAGATATTCAATCTTTCCCCTTCATATTTTAGGTTCAAGTGTGATGTTTTTCTACAATTTCTCAATTATCTTTGAGCACAAATTAGTACAATAGTTCTTTTAGGATGTACACCCTTTCTTTACACCAACAGAAAACACCATAACTGTTATTCAAATAGGAGCATGAATTTTAGTAGCACAAAGAGGTGTGAGACTTTCCAATAAAACTAAGTTATTTGTTCCCCCTTCCCTTGAGATATTGATTGTCATTCAGCAGTATCTGAGTGAAATGGTTAGATTAACTTGGTAATGAAATAGAACAACCTAGAGTCTTATTTACATCATGCTTTGTTTATACAATTATAAACGAACTTGCATAAGAATCTTGAATACAATAGATTTATTGATATCTATCTTTTGTTTCAAACAAAACGGAGTTCTATGTATGCTTTCCTTACATTATTTTAAAAGGAGCTAGGAGTTTTGATAGCTTCATACAAATCAATCAGCAACTTTCTTTTGTTTGTCCAAAGAAAATTTTGTAAAGATTACACAGAAAAAGAATAAGACTTTCTTTCTTTCTTTTATTTATTGAACATATATGAAACTCACTTCTTCAACTTAATATTACAATAATATTGAGGAAATAATAAATTTTTTTCTTTATAATCAATACACAAGGGCTTGCTCTCACCCCTCACAAGTAATGGCGTCCATGTGGAGCTTCGTGGGCTCTAGCCATATCCCCGAGCAAGGAATATTTCAACTCCAAGATGATGAATGGAGTCTTCTCAAATTTTTACAAAGGAATATGAATAACCTAACATCAAATTTCATGTATCAAAGTTTTCTACCTTCCCATTCAACCATGATCCATGCAACAAGCCATTTTCTTACAGCAGATAAACAAAAGAGGGAATGGAAGTAAAGGATAACTTATCTCTTTTCGTTTTTTTTTGGGTGAGGAAATCAACTCTTTTCTCCTTCCCTTCTCTCCAAGACAAGCTATCTTGATGTGCTATCTTTCAAAAGGACTCCTCCCATCTTCTCATTCTTCCTACTATCTTCACTAAAGTTCTCCAAAAGGAGAAGTGGGCAATGCCCAAATCTTCTATCTTCTTGAGATATATAGGGATCCTCCAAACCTACACTCTTTCCCAAAAGTTCTCACACATGTGTGAGTCTTGTGCCAATTCCAAGAACTTTTTGAGGAGTAGAAGGTTGAGAGTGACAAGTCACTCTTCCCAAGCCCCAACACTTTTTGAATTCGCCACATTCATGAATGTGGACTTTTGAGGGGTCTTTTCACACTCCAAGGACAAGTTCACATGTCAAAAAGGTTCCAAACCCATAGGTATAGGTCCTAGGGGTCTATTCTTGTTCAAAAACCAAGGAAATTGACTCAATAATCCCTTTTTAAAACCCACAAAAGAATCCATACGAATTTTGATCCTAACCAAGGGTTCCAACCCCAACCAAACTCACATCACATGACCTACAATTGGATTCTACTCAAACATGATCACCCAATCAATAATCAAACCTCAAACCCTTCTAAGTCAAATAGGGCTACACTTAGAACTTCCCAAAGATGTATCTGATACGATTCCAATATTTATCCAACCTCCTATTTGCATATTTGATTCCTTTAATGTTAATCCCACATCGACTCACTTAATTTCCTGCACAACATAATTAAGCACAGTTAGATATAATAATAAACCACATTAATTGCAAACCGAATCTTTGTAACTTTATTCACAAATCATTTACATAGCTAATTACTCTTTCAATGCAATACGACACAACAATTATCTTATTTCAAATTCATCTTATAAGTTTGAATCTCATACCATAATTCGCATGCACATACATCTTCATTAAGTAAAATAACAATGATATAACATAAAGTAAAAATAAACTATAAGGTCATTGTTAGACAGTCGCCTTCATATCATTCGTAATATATCTAACCATCTATTTAGGAGAAATATATAACAATTTAAGGTTGTATTAGTCACTTGCAATGAGAGGCCTTGCATCTCCCTCCCCTTAGCTTAGACTTCCTCCTGGAAGTCGTTAAGGTTTGAAAACATAATCTCAATATGACAACACACATAAACCTATCAAGCATACTAATTACTTTTACTTTCTTGATGGAGGAATCAAAACATTTATCTATAAGCACACATTAGAGACAAATCTCTTTCATGAATTAAATATTTAAATACTTAGAACAAAATTTCTCATAATGGAACATTTATTTGATATACGATTAATTTAACAAATGCTAACAACAATCCTTGTAGCTCAAATTTATTAACAATGTAATCAACTTCAATTAAATTACACATAAATATATCTAAATGGATTCATATCCTTTTATACACCTCCAAAATTTCTTTGCATCATAACATATACATCACTCATGATGTTAGAAAATATTTTTGTTTCATTGACCAATCATGTCTCAGAATTGTTAGCTTCACATTTTGTCAAAATATATGCTTAAGAGAACATTTTACCTTATAATTATGGAACTCATACCATGTCTCAAATAATATTAACTTTGCATCACAAGTTACTATTTTACTCACATAGCTCACAGGTATGCCACATCACATTTATTGTAATTTCACATGTACACACAACAATAGCAAGGATGCTCTTCCCAATTGTGTGCGCCTGCCCTCATATAAAGGGTGCTCTTCCCAATGGGTGCGCCTGTCCTCATACAGTCACATAATTTACAACACAAGGCTCACATAATGGGGTTTACAAGGATGGATATTCTTGGATACCACTCGAGGCCCTTCTCTAAGGACTCCTCCATATAGATAAGAATAATCATAGAATGAGGGAAGAATGGATTAATGACCGTCCCATACTAGTCCCATTCACAACCCCTTTCAAAATAATTCCCCAACACATCTACTCCCCTATACGACCTGCCAGGGAACCCCCCCGGGATATGGCAGTTTACAAATTCCACATTACACCACACATGCCAACAAATTTGCAACCAAGGAGAAAGCCTCAAATTGAATAACACAAGATCATAAACCAAAGTTTCAATAAAACTCCCAAGAGGGAACTACAAATTCAAGAGAAACAAATTAAAGATAAATTGTAGCTACATTACAACATTCCAATCATAAGTCAAAGGCGAAATTAAACAAGTCCTTGAGGCAAATCGGACTATATAACAACTTCCAAATGGCTAAATAGCCTAAGTACATAAATGTAAAATTACACATTGCTGGCACATAATAAAATAAAACATCAATCAAGAATCATAAATAATTCATATTTCAACAATAAAATTTGCACATTACAAACACCACGTGACTTGATAAGCCACCTAAGGGGAGGAGGGGAATGGTAGTTCTCTAACCACGTCATAAGTATTATAGCAAGAAATAAATTGGTGGTCCCTGACCACATAAATATGAATAACTGGTGGTCCTCGACCACATAAATATGCATTGCTGGTGGTCCCTGACCACATAAATATGAATAACTGGTGGTCCCCAACCACATAGATACGCATCGCTGGTGGTCCCTGACCACATAAACATGAAGCACTGGTGGTCCTTGACCACATGAATATGAGTAACTGGTGGTCCCTGACCACATAAATATGAATCACTGGTAGTCCATGTTATTCCATCCTTTACCCATGGGTTATATACATCAAGGAATAGGTTTTCACTATGAACCAACAAGTGTGGCTCTCATATGTGGGGGAGTAGGCCATGATCAACGTCCATGGGAAGATTACAATGACTTGACATAGATCCTTTATCAGGATTAGGGACAACACCCTGAGCTCGTAATCTCCTGATGGTAGACCATGTGCCTCTCAACCCCTATTTACACTAGCTGGCATCACACTCCCATTAGGGGGGAACCAAACACTAGGGGTACACATTTAACATACAAACAATACTAACACAAAGGAATACATCACATTGCATTTAATAAACACACGTCCACACATATCATGTTTACATCATTTCTTAACTAGCTAACTTACACAATGGACCATCACAAGGGGTACACATAGGGGATCGTACTAGACATCCACCACCCTTATCCCAAGTCAGATACCCTGTATCTCATACTTGGGGCACAACACATTTACTGGTTTCACATCACATGACATAACACAATACACTCTATGAAATTTTTCATATAACATAGCAAAATCAATGTACTTAAATACACTCCATTTTCTTTAGGTGAAATTCACTTTTCTTCTCAATTTTGTAAATCTCTACTCACTTTGCATATGTAAAGGAAATCACTAGACGATGCACAACTATAGCCTAGGTAGTACTCCATTTTCTTAGGTTTAACAATACATGGTATATCATACTTTTATCTTACTAATCCATTGTCCAACATCACATATATGATCAATATTGGTTTTCTATATTTGAATCCATATTGTCCTTCCTCTTTCATTCAACTATGTTTGTTACATGTTCACTAACATATCCATATGGTAATTCCATTATATATATTTTGCAACATGATAAAGAATGTTTTCTACTCAATAAAGAAGTTAATCAATCATTTTCTTTTGAAACATTATAATACAAGAGAAGAAAGCACACTCAATTCATAAAACACATGATAAATCATAGAATAATAATTTTCACAACTCATTAATCTATATATATTTTTAAACAAATATTGCATTTCACTACCTAAGGTTGACTCATTTAATCACATGTTATAATCATAATTTTTTTTGTAATCACAATTATTTCTAACTTCTTAAGGTACAAAGACATACAATGAGTAACAATTCCTACCTCTAAGTTTCCTCCAGTGTGTTTCTCTTTCACACCCACACACATATTTTCCTCAAGAGTACTAGTCATTGGTATCTAGAAATGCACAACATCAATTGGGAGTCTTTCTTGGAAATTTTCATGTCCTTGATGATACCATTTAGTTTCTCAATCATTCAATTCACTAAAATTTTTACATAATTCCTCACCAGATTTATAAATTCAAACAATAGATTCTTTAGTTCTAGTGACATGTACACAACCTTAAAGGTCAACACCTAATTGAATATGTTGTTACTCCCCATAAGACATGTATACTTTCTTATTTTGGAGTCAATAGGTCTTTAGCTCTTAGATCATTTATAAGGAAGGTAGTAATAACATGTGTTTTAGAGAATACTATAACTTCAAACTCATATTTAGATATGGTCCCTTGATCACAAAGGTTTTATGTTTAATTTTCAAGACGAAAATTATTTATACAATATCTATTTATCAATTTTCTCTAATCTTTACTTAGTTGTATCTTTCAACACATTCTCAACTATGACTTGAATCATGTTCTTTCATTTGATATTTTAGTCTATACATAAAATAACTCAAAGTTTTAGTAGTTGTTATAGTTCCACTAAATTCACTAGGTCTCAATTTACTTGCAAAAGTGTTAGAATAACATAAGGTTTCACCAATTAATTCAAGGTATTATATGGTTTTGACCACTTTTCAAAATTGGATTTACTATGTATTGCCAAGCTTTGATTCTTAGTTGATGCCATCATGCATGAAATTCTCTCTTACCAACCATAAAGTGAATTGTTTGTTGCTTCATGAGATTAACCCTTATACACTTATATGTAAATCAAGATCTTTGGGTAATAGAATAGGGCCTAGAAATTCCATGGTCAAGTTGTACAAGATTCTTGTTTCATGTGTTTATAAATACCTATTTGTATACATGTACTTAATTTTGTTTTGTCAAACAGCCTACACCCTAAAGGTTTAGTTTCAATCTTTGTTAAGAGTTTAAATCTAACTATAACATTGCTCATATTCCTCATAATACACAGTTCAAGGATTTTCTATTATTCCATTCTTGTTGTCATTTTGATTTAATTAATTAAAGGGTTTAGAGATCTAATCTTATTTGACCACAACCTTTAACACATTAATCCCCTTTAGAGGTTCATATAGTTCCTTCCTTTATCTAGTGATAAATCTTCAAAAGTATAACTTCCATTCTTTATTTGTACTAAGGTTCCTGTAAGAAAATATGTTGCTCCCACAACAACCATAACGCCAAGAAGTAGCATTACTATTGCATTTTATAATTATTGACTAAGGAAGCCAACAAAATAATGTTTCTTTAATAATACACATTATGATGCCTTATAACACTATTCATGCACTTTATAAAAAGACCACGCTTCAAAAACTAAGCTATACCTTTTTAAAGTTTAAGAAAATTTAATGTCAAAAGACTAGATTGATGTCATAACCCTTGTTAAGAAGACTAAGACATTTACCTCCTTTACTTAAATCAAGAGAACCTATTTTGTTTGATTCATTCTTAAAGATCAAATGCTTTCAATTAAACATTTATTTGAACCATGGATTTCATTCGATCTTTTACCATAGGGTACATCACAACTCTAACTAGGTTGGATATTAACTTTTATATTCTCTTTTTCTATACAAGGTAAGTTACCTAGGATTTTCATTACAACATTTTATTCTAGCTAACACAAGGGGGTTTGCACATTTATCCACACACACACAACTCTTAATGCCCAAATTATTCCCAGAGTTCCCTAGAGTTGCAACCTAGGGCTCTGATACCAAGTGTCATGCCCAAAAAATTTCACTAGAAAATCCCAATTTCTTTTTTAAATCGCTATTTTTAATTTTTATTTCTATAAACTACTTTACTCATTCATGTCATTAAAATATTTGCCATACAAAGTTGGTGTAAACCGCACTTCAATAGGGAAGCTTGAGTATTAAAACGATAGAGAATTGATAATATTGTCATCACGCAAGCTGATCGGATTGCATTATATTTTCTTTGGATGGCTAGTATAAGGATAATACTGTGGCCAAAATTTAAAACAAAAGCAGGCACCAAAGTGTTGGCATTTTTTTTTGAGATGATGGTTATCAAGTAACATTAATACTCCCGCTTCGGTTCCGAAGGCAAGCCTCGACCAATACGTTGAACTATGACACTTATTCGTTATTAATGCTTCAGGTCAAATCCATATCTGGTTAGTAATTTACGGATATGATTTTAAAGGCTCCCTGACAGGATTTGATGGAATACCTTTACAAGTTACCACCTGCCTGCCTGACAAGAGTGATCACCTCTATTGCCACACCAACGAGTTAGAGTGTGATTTCTGATCAAAGGACAACCCTGTTGCCATGATGTTTCTATTTAAGGCATGGTAGATAATTCGCTGATTACTGGTAAGGTTTTTTGGCGGCTAGTAGCCAAAAGAACCAATATTAAATACTAATACCCACCCAATCGTATGTGGGAAATTTACCTTGCTTCGACACAATAAAGGCTTACTTTCGTGTTGATTGGATTTCACCTACCATTAATTTTTTTTTTTAAATTCAGTGACGTGACTTAAATCTACTAATTCTGATATCCATTTAGAGAGGGGTCTCTACCCTATAATTTTTATCATGCTTTATTTTGTCTCTAATGATGCACACAGTAAAATAATACCTCCAGATAATTTATTTGTGGTTGAGTTTAAAATGACGTTGCATATTTTTGCACGCATATGGTAAGAATTTACCGAGGAAGATGGCCGAATATACAATAACCATTTAGGCGAGAGGTTAGAGAAAAGATTGGGGAAAGTTGATGTACAATAGTCAGGTGTAACTGAAGTTGGCTATCAACCATCGAGAATTAATGGAAAACCCGCAAACATTGTCACCATCACCGAGTTAAGACCTTTCTTGCACAACACGCTCCTGTGCTAGATTGATTGGAAGCTCGTTTATTGCACTCCCGCATATTGGCACACGATATGGTGGATCTATTGTTGGTATAGGAGCTCGTCAATGTCTACGCTTGTTGCAAGTAGTAGGGGTTTGGTTACTAGGGATTCTCACTAAGCCCTAATCTCGATGTGACAAAAAAAAGTGAGAAAGGAAGCAACAGTCAACAAGGGGGAATGTCAGTTGTGATCATTCACTCATTGGCAGGAAGATCAATAGGGCACGTTACCTCCATTTAATTTCAATGCAAACTACTGATGGACATTCTCGAATGGAAGACTATAAAAAAAAAATAACGAGGTGCATCAGAGGGCTGAGTGACACATTTATGCAGAGGGAGGAGTTTATATGGAAGACAATCCACTTATTTAGGTCGCGAGTCTCCTTTCAAGCCACAACCTTTAAGCGAATTAAGCTCCATACTTGTGATACCTACATCATTCCTCTAATACGCTGATATTGAGGAATGCTCAAATAATAGGAAAGAGGTTTGAGCTTAAATTTTTTTTATATTTTTATATCATTTATGTTTTACAGTTGATCTTACTACTCCTATGCAAGTGTTGACTATTGTGACATACAGAAAGTTATGGAAGAAGGGTGGGGCGGCCGAACTCAACAATAGTATGAAAAGAACTCAGCATCTCAGACAAATTACTTATTCTGTTTGATATAAACCTGGGCAGATTATCTTCCAAACATTTCTATCAAATCTGCAGGGTATGCGTGTTGATTCTCAAGGGTAAAACTTTTGCTGATGACATTTTATTTATTTATTTGTGATTATAATTTTTGTCTTGTCTCATATTTCATTCTATACGAATACACTTTGCTAACCCCAAATTACCCAAATTTCAATCCCTATCTGTTCTGCTAAACGCAATAAATCACAGTCCCAATTATCATTATTGTTTTGTTCTTATCATTTTGTTCATTAGAAGTGGATATGTATGAGAACACAGGTATTGTGCTTAGTCCAATCTAGTATATGGATGTTACATACAGTTAACTTAAAATTTCCATATCTATTCAACAAACTACAAAACCTTACAGTATTCCGATGTGGCATCCAAACTCTCTTTTGTAACAGGATAATGATGTGAGTGCATCGTTGGGTAAGTTTACTTCTTCATACACAGAAAACGAACAATTTATTTCCTTCTTATTTATTTTTAAATATGCAAGAAACTAATTTAATTGCTCACATCCTCCAGTAACATAGCCTAGAAAGACCCCCCGAATATTTTATGCACACAATAACAGATAAATAAATAAATTTCCTTTTTTTGCCAAAAGCATGTCATATGCGATTGGCTTCCTTTGACTGCTTACTATCTCAACCAACCAGATTCCTAATGAGATAAATTTACATAATATTTGTAATGGAATTCAATTATTTTCACTAACACAGTACTGCACAGATTACATAACTCTTAGCAATTGATCTTGAATTTTTTCAATGAAATGGCTACCTGTTGATATGATCACAAGCAAGTTTGATTTCTATTTTCAAGAGAGATCTATTTGCTACCCCTGTAACACGAACTATGTTTGTCAAAATGAAGAGAACATTAACGGAACTTGCTCTATTCCAACTCTTCTTTCTACCAACAAAATATCAATTTATAGTATTACACACATTATTCAATAATACAAGGAATAACACAAGTGAACAGGGCTTTCTCTTTTCCATTATCTTCCATGTTACATAGCTTTCCATGTTACAAACAATTTTATAGGATTACAAAAAAAAAAGAACACATTTAATTAAGGCTCCTCTCCACCCTCCCGTAATGGCGTCATGGAGTCTCGTGGACTCTAGCCATACCCCCGAGCAAGGAATTATTTTAGCTCCATGATAATAAATGGAGTCTT
>VDFB02016346.1:0-18482 GCA_007258455.2 Sequoia sempervirens
AAAATCATTGTTCCCTTGAAAACATTCAAATTCACCAATTCAAAGCAAAATAACCAAACAGACTTTCAAAACAGTGAAACACTTCCATTTTAGCGCATGCATTCCCTGTTTCAACGCATTGAGCTCATATTTTGGCACATCTAAGTCATTTTATAGCGCATCTAGGTCCTTTTCTAGTGCATCTATTCCATTTTCCAATACATTTACAAATTTTTTTAGCACATTCACCTAATAATCCAACAGAATACCAAGTTGAATCATATTTAGGGGTAATCTAGTGCATCACTGGCTTGTTTTAGCACATTTGATCCAGTGTCTAGCGCATCTGAGTCATTTTCTGGTACTTTTGACCCATCTTCTAACGCATATAGTCCATTTTCTAGCGCATTTGCATCATCTTTTAGCGCATCAGGTTTTTGTTTTAGTGCATATATGGCACAATTTAGCACATCTAGGCCATCTTTTAACACATCCATTCCATATTCTAGTGCATCTGAACCCTGTTTTAGCGCATCCAATTAATTCACAAACAAAGAGTTATTTTCACCATCTGTCTGACAATTAAAAGCACCTTTGGGGATCCTTTCCAGAGCAGAACCATTCCTCAGTCACAACAATGTTTTAAACTTGAAGAAACAGGTCTTTACACATGAAATTCCACCAACTAAACTAAGATCTAACACCTTAAAATGTCTAATCATCAATCACATCTCTAATTGTTAAGCTAAGTTTCACCATCAAGATTTGTCATCCTTCATCATGAAACAACCCTGTACAATCAGATTTAACTTGGTCTTATCACTAGGATTTTTCATCCTGTTTGACTTAGTTAATATCATTGGAACTCTCCAACAAAGATCAAAGTTTAGCAAAACTTTAACACTTGTATGCCTATTTTAACAAGATCCCAAAAGCAAAAACTCAAAGAAAAAGAAATTGAGACTTAGAACACCATGGTTGAAGGTGAGGAAAATCCATTCCATAGATTCCACCAACCTGAAAATGATGAAATCATCGAGGAGGACATTCAAATAGCTCAACAAGACCCCAAATTCCACAAATTCATGGAAAATATTTTTGAAAAAGATGGGGAAAAATACTTTTTAATGCTAGCTAATCAAGGTGTGAGACTTCCACATGACTTTGATGTTAATCAATTGAAATCACCTCCTAAAAGAAAAAAAACTAATCCACCAAACATAGATCCAATGGTTGCTTTAACTAATCAAATGAAAAATTTGCAACAACTTCTTGACATACAAAGAGGAACCACAAAAAGATATCTGTTGCAAGACATTTTCCCATATACTTTTGACCAAACTATCAACATGATACCTTTTCCCAAGCATTGTGAATTTCCAAAGTATGATAAATACAATGGTAAAATTGATCCTATAGATCATGTAAGAGAATTTTAAACCATGAGCTTGGAATTTTCACACGAAGAAACTTATTTGATGAGATTGTTTCCACGAAGTTTGGGTGTACAATGTATGGAATGGTTCTCCAAACTTCCACCAAGTATTAGGTCCTTTAGAGATTTGGTCAATAAGTTTATCACTCAATATTCCTATAACATCCAACATGAGATAACTATGAAAGACCTTTGCAACACAAAACATAAAAAGGGTGAATCATTCCTTATATTTTTACAAAGATGGAGAAGATTGTTCACTAGATATGCTCGTCCCATACCTGAAAAGGAAAAGATGGAAATCTTCATTAACAATCTAAACAATGAGATAAGTTATAGACTTCAATTGCAATGTCCACCTACCTTTGAGAAAATGATTGAAAATGGACTCAAAATTGAAGAAGCCTTGGTCAAAAGAGGAGTCTTAAAAATCTACAATGAAGGAAACAACTCAACAAACTCTTCCAATCATTATAATAGAAATGATAAACCAAAACTTTGGCAAAGAAACAAAAATGTTGGTAACATTGATGTTGCAACTGATACACAAAATTAAAAACCATTCTTTAATCTATCAGGAATTACTCCCAAGACCAATCAAAACACTAACCAAAACACAGATCAAAATAATACAAAATCTAAACCACCACCATATCAAACATCATCAAATCAAAGAAGATTTACACCTTTGGGACAGTCACTCGAATCAGCATTAAAAGAACTTCTTGCAGCCAAGCTTATAACATTACCAGAGGCACGAGATTGGGAACCAAGAGTTAAACCTTCATGGTGGAATGATGCACATTATTTTGATTTCCAATGAAACAAGGGCCATAAAACAAATGATTGCATGCAACTAAAAATTTTGGTGCAAAATTTAATAGATAGAAAAGAAATATCAATAGAAGGACCCCAAACTAATGCCGATCATGGAGCATTCAAAAATCCTTTACCTAACTATGAAAAGGGGGGGTCCTCTTCATCAAACACCAAAGGGAAAAATGTGAACTATGTTTATGATTCTACCATTCTCCATGTTGAGGCAATTGATGATCAAACTAATGACATTGAAATCAATGACCAACAAGACCTTATTGCAAATGAGAATCAAATTAGTAGCATCACAATTGAGCATGAACAAGACATCATTACAACTAGTAATCAAAACAATGACATTATTATAGCTGAAAATCAACTCAATGACATCAACATCAAATCAAAACTTAATCAATGACATCACACAAGACATGGCTGCAAATGATAATCAAATTAATGTCATTAAAATCAAAGATAAACAAGACAACATGTCAGTAAATGTGACCACAAGATCTCAGTCAAAGTATGTTTTGAAGGGAAGTGCTTCTAAAACACCCGCTACCCCGTCGAATCAATACAACATTGTTGATCAATTACAGAAAATCCTAGCTCAAATATCCATATTGGAATTGCTAAAAACTTCACCAGCTCACAAAGAAATTATAGAACAAGCTCTAGTAGCCACCACAATGCCAAATAATTTGGAAGTTTGTCAATTCCAAGCTATGGTGGGACACTTGACCGCACCTCATTGCCTATCATTTTCTAAAAAATGATGATGTATCACTCACCCATCCACACAATGTTGCCCTCCACATTGAGGTTTTCATTCATAAACACCGGGTCAAATGTGTTCTAATAGATGGTGGAGCTGGCCTAAATATATGTACTTTAAAACTTATATGTGCACTAGGATATTCAGAAAATGCAATTGATGCTAGAAGAAAAATTACTATAAAATCCTATGATGATGAGGAGAGATCCTCCCAAGGACTAATAGTGTTACCAATTCAAGTAGGGCTAGTTGTAAAAGATATAATCTGCCAAGTGTTAGACAAGGATTTGACATACAATATACTCTTGGGACGTTCTTGGATCCACAAAATGCAAGCAGTGCCATCAACATATCACTAGTGCTTGAAGTTCCCTTATAATGGGCAAGAAATCACAATTCAGCTAATTCCAATAATCCTTAAGAGCCTTGCTATAAGTTCCCTTATAACACACTCAAAACAATCCATGATACTTTTGTGTCGCATAATAGAGAAGCTCACACTCCTAGTTCATCCAACAATGAAAGATAACTAAATTCCTTATCAAAATGGGTTGAGGAAAAGGATCAGTCAAAAGATAAGGGTATCAGTGATTCTACTCCATCAAGTAACGAAATTCAATTAAATTCTTTGTCAAATCAGCTTGAGTAAAAGGTTCAGTCAAAATAAAAAGGCATTGGTGATTCTACTCCATCATATCATGAAAGCCAACTCAATTCCTTATGAAAATAGTTCAAGAAAAAGATCCAGTTGAAACACAAAGGCATGGGTGAATATTCAATTAAGTAGTCATTATGTCTTTCACAGTTGCTTCCTTCTCCTAAATCATATGAATAGCCATCAACATCAAGACAACAATCCTCACAACCAATCACACTCTTTGATGGCAAGTTTATAAAAGAAGGCACCCCTAGTGGATGAATCTGAAGACAAGGATGTTTGAAACTGGTTGTACAAAGATGAAGAAGCCTCACGAGCATCAACATCCAACGTACTAATAGAGCCATATGGTAGAGGGTTTACAATCCTAGAGAAGATGAGATATGAGGGAAAAGGTCCTATTGACAAAAGAAAGAAGGTATCATAGAACCAATATAGCCTATCATAACTAATGCAAAGGACAAGACAGGGCTAGGATATAGAGAAGAGTCAAAAGAAAAAACCAAGCAGCAGATTTGTAAATGAATCCTCCAATTGTGAGATAGTTTTGAAACAGATTCCAATGAATATGAATGGAACTCGCTCTCTAAAGAATCTTGTCAAGACAAGGAGATTGATGTGATACAAAGGTATGCACCAACATATATGGAGGGACAAAGCTCAGGGTCTAGACCACTTGAATTTGGATCATAACATATCGATGACTCTAGTGAAGACGATCAGACATTGAGCGAGATAGATTATTCATAAGAGTAACATCATAGAACTTGACATTTCTATCGAACACTTTGACGACGTTGCCATCATGACACTCACTCCTTTTGACCTTAACCAATCTAATGATTCTTTACCATTGGTACACCCCGAACTAATTGACTAGGACCAAATCAAGTTGCTTGATATCGCTATCTTTCCAAATGATGATGCCATTGTGAACTTCCTTTACTCTGATAATCCTGAAACTTATTCCACCAACGAATCTCATAATGAAGCTTCAAACAAGAGGATTTCCAAATCACTCAACTACAAAATGAATATCAAAAATTGATCTAATGGTAAAAACCATTTAATGGTAGTATTAGATCAAGAAAAAGTAAAAATAAAGAGCACATCTAATGGTGGAAACCTCTCTAAGGCATTGAAATATGGGAGATTTGACACTCTTCCCAAACATTATCATGAGAGACCTTTAGTACTAGTTGAACCCACACAATCCATCAACATTGACACAACTAAAACAGTCAAGACTCTACATCTAGTAGCATCCATGACAGAGGAAGAAAAACCAAGCTTCACTAAATTCTTTGAAGGGAGACAAGTCAACTTTTCTTGGTCCTATGTTGAAATGCTAGGTATAGATCCAGATCTTATAATGCATCATTTATCCCTACTTCCTAGAATGAAGCTAGTGAAGCAAAAGTTGAGAAAAATGCATCCACATATTGCCCTCCTGGTGAAAGTTGAATTGAAGAAATTATTGGATGCAGGATTTATCATACCTATTGATTATGTTGAATATATCTCAAACATTGTACCAGTTTCAAAACTAGATAATAGCATTAGGATATGTACAAATTTCAGAGATCTTAACAGGTCTTGTTCGAAGGATGATTTTCCTTTACCCAACATTGACATCATTGTGGATTTGACAGTAGGGCATGCAATGCTATCACTTATGGACATATTTCTAGGTTACAATCAAATCAAAATAGCACTAGAAGATCAAGAGAAAACAATGTTCACCTGTCCATGGGGTACATTTTGGTAGAACGTCATGTTGTTTGGATTGAAGAACACAAGAGCCACTTATCAACGTGCAATGATGACAATATTTCATGACATGATGCACACCTTTATGGAGGACTATGTGGATGACTTGTTAGCCAAATCATTCACCAAAGAAGGACATCTTGAAATCCTAGATAAAATCTTCACTCGATTGGACAAGTCCAATGTGAGATTAAACCCAAAGAAATGTGTGTTTGGCGTGACATCAACAAAACTCTTAGGATATATAGTCTCAACTAAGGGTATCAAAGTGGATCCGACCAAAGTCAAAGCAATCATGGAGATGCCTCCTCCTAAGAATATCAACCAACTTAGATCTTTACAAGGATGATTCCAACCTATCAAGAGATTTATTACACAACTGGTATATAAAATTCATCCTTTTGATCACTTACTACACAATAATGCTTCTTTCAAATGGGATGAAAAATGTGAAGCAAATTTTGATCAATTGAAACAGTATCTAATGTCCCCACCTATCTTGGTACCACCAACAGAAGGAAAACCACTATTACTCTACAGAGAAACAATTGAGGTATCTTTGGGTACTTTGTTGGCACAGGAAGACTCTACAGGAAAAGAAAGGGTTATTTATTACATCAACAGAACATTGAATGGTTATGAAATCAACTACGCATTCATTGAAAAAGCTTGTTCTGTGGTAGTGTTTGCTACTCAATAGGTGAGACATTACATGTTAACACATACCATTAAATTGATAGCCAAGATCGATCCATTGAAATATTTACTCAGCAAAGCCAATTTAACTAGAAGACTAGCAAAGTGGATAATGATATTGAGTGAGTTTGACATTCAGTATGTGGATAGAAAAGCAATCAAGGGCCAAGCAATATCTGAACAACTAGTTGAAGCACCATTACAAGATGATCATCCCATGCACATTGAGTTTCCAAATACAAATGTCCTTACAGTGTCAACACAACAATGGATATTATACTTTGATGGATCTTACATGCAACATGGATCAGGTGTTGGAATTCTATTTGTCACGCCTCAAGGACACACCATTCCAAAATCCTACAGGTTGATGTTTCCTTGCACTAACATGGTTGAGTACGAAGTATTAATCATTGGAATCAAGGTAGTTGTAGAGTGGAAGATCACCGAGTTACAAGTCTATGGAGATTCTCAACTAGTCATAGATTAGGTTAATGATGATTTTCAAACAAAAGATGACAAGTTGATGTCGGACAAGAGAATGGTGGATGACTTCAAGAAGTACTTTGTTGAAATCAAATTTGAACAAGTTCCAAGAGCAAACAATAAATGTGTAGATGCCATGGCAACCATTGCCTCTCTTCTATAGATACCAAAGAAATGAGCTCGTTATGAATTCATGGTGGAACAACTGTTTAATCCTACCTATGATAACCCTAAATCCCAAGTCATATATTATCTAGTCAAAGCTGACTCTTCTATCTATGGGAAGATCTACACCTATCTAAAAGAAAATATCCTACCACCAGATCTATCCTAAAACCAAAAACGTAACTTTATCTAACAAGTAGCTCGACACACCCTGATAGCCAATGTACTTTATCGATGAGGTCTTGATGGTACTCTCCTTCGGTGTCTTTAACATAATGAATCTGAAATGGCTTTACGTGAGGTTCATGAAGGTATCTATGGAACTCATTCAAGTGGTCTAACTCTTGCTAAGAAACTCCTACGCTCGGGGTATTACTAGCCGAACATGGTGAAGGAGTCTTTTCAATTTCTTGAGAAATGCAAAAAGTGTCAAATCCATGGCAACCTCATACATGCACCAACATAGGAGCTGCAACCATTCACATCAACATGGCCTTTCTATCAATGGGGACTTGACCTTGTGGGAAAAATTCATTCATCATCCTCCAATGGACACAAATTCATCATTACATCCACAGAGTACTTTACAAAGTGGATTGAAGTTGTTCCCTTAACCACAATCACTAGAAAACATATTGCATCCTTCATCCTAGATTACATTATCTATCAATATGGTATTCCACATTCCATCGTCACTGACAATGGTATACCCTTCAAGAATCAAAACGTCCAAGAACTTTGTGAAAGGTTTCATATCTAGCACCAATTTTCCACACCATACTACCCTCAAGTGAATGGTGAGGCAGAGTCCTCAAACAAAACCATTTTGAAAATCTTAAAGAAAATTGTCAACGATGCTAGACGTGACAAGCACATTCAACTAAACCTTGCTTTGTGGGCCTACTATACTAGCATCCGCACCCCAACAGGAGCCACACCATACACCCTTGTATATGGATTAGAATCCATTTTACCTATTGAGGTTGAGCTACCATCACTCTGGGTATCACTAAAGGGAATCATTTCAGAGGAAGATTATCAAGTGTCTAGGCTACATGAGTTAGAATTGTTGGATGAGCGTCGTCGACATGTTGTAGATCATTCGAAAACCTATCAATAGAGGATGTCAAGAAGTTATAATCATAGATTAAAACCAAGAACATTTCAAATTGGTGACTTGGTCCTGAAGGAAAACCCTCATAATCAACAAGATCGAGAATAGAAGGGGAGGTTTGAACCAAACTGGTTAGGTCATTTTATTGTTGTATCAGTCTATGGATTTGGAGCCTATCAGTTGTCTACGCCTGAAGGGGATTTATTCAAGGAACCTATCAATAGTCTTCATCTCAAGAAGTTCTACACCTAACTCATCCAGTGCAAAGTAAAATTCCTAAAAAAATACAAAAAAAATGGGAAAATGTCCTAAAAAAATGGTCAACCTGATGAAAACCTAGAAAAAAGGCGTCTTGGTGACAACAACAAAAAAAATTAAAAATTTGAAAAGAAAAAAATGAAAAGGAAAATCAAAAAGTGAAAAATCAAAAAAATAAAAAAAAATCATAAAATCGGAAAAAGTGAAATAAAAACTAGTGAAAACCGACATGCACTGTTTGTGATAGATTAGCTTTTCCATCTATTGAAGCATGTGTCAGCCATTCACTTTCACCATAATTCTTCCTGTCCATCGAAAAACCTCATGTACATATCCTAGCATTATGGTTGTGTCTCACCCTGGACTGGGGACAAAATCTTGAACTCACTGGGGGCAATAAAATTTGAGCTTAAACCAATAGACAAACAGTAGTAGGACAATGTACCAAACACAACAATCATGATAAAATAAATAAATCAACATTGAACATCAATCAAATTTTAAACATCAACCATCCAAATCAACAACAAAATCAAATCAAAACAAATTTAAATGGATGATGTTCTTTCTAAAGCATGGTTTTATCACTTTGGCATGAATTTTCAACTGTTGTATCTTGATTTTTGTTATCATTTCTCTGGAGAAACTCAAGGATGTCATGAACTAGAGAAGCTATGATCGAGAATGATATTTTCTTTGTTTGTTTTATGTGAGTTAATCATTACTACTGTGCAAATTGTCGCGGGACATGCTCTACAAAGTATCATTGATGACATTATGAATTTGAATAGGAAAATGATTAACTCTTGTCTGTTAATGCAAGCAATGCTCAGGTCATCTCGGTTCAATTATATCTAGATGCTTGTGTTAACTTGCAATATCAAAAATCATGGAAGTGGTACTCAGGTCATCATGGTCTAATTATACCATTAATATTTGTACTCACTTTCAACAATTCAAAAGGATCAATGATGATAAAATCATGGAAAATCAGCTAATACGATGACAACATTGCATATTTAGATTTGCATGGTTAAAGTAGAGTGCGTCCATATTAGTTTTTGCATCTACATCTATAGATTTTTCCAACGCTGGCACAAATTTTCAAAATGATGTTATCTCTATCATTAATGGATTGAGTACATTTGACATTAACAAAAACATATCATTCTCATGTAGTTGCACAATCATTTGCATGTCATACATACATTAGAAAGCACTATCATATCATACATCCATCTATGCATTAGATCATATATTTACATTAGAAAATACAAAAATAAAGTGCATCACATATCATTTCAATAATCAAACCCATCTCATAGCATAAACGCATCATCCATAAAGAATATAGAATCATAATCCATGCATCCTCATCATTATTGCATTCATATCCAACTATGATGTAAGCATATTAAACATTGAATAGCGTAAACATTTATAGAATATACATAAACTGCATCCATCATATAGACATCATATAGATCACTAATCATTGGCTGCATCACATATATAATCTCAAAATAAATGTCAAAGTCTAGAATGATATCATAAAGTATGGAGAGATACATCATCAACAATGTGGAAAAATAATCATCATGTCTCTGAATCAATGTATACATCATTAAATATCAATACATCAAATGTCAACATCAAAGCTATGTGCTACTCCCCCTAGACAATGTTGGTCCCACTGCATCGCCTGCTCCACCACCCAATGGACCTACACCTAGATATCTACGAGGTGGCCTTGTCACACCCCTATTGGTAGTCCAAGAGTGGCTTTGACCCGATCTGGCACTGGCCAATTGTGCATAACTCACACGCTACTCTGCATGCACTACCTCATGATACCACAACCTGTAATACTCGGCCTCCCCGGCGGAGCGTCGTACCTCTCTGAGGTAATCTGTTGTCGTGGTACCCTCGGAAACTCTCTATAATCTCTCTAACAAGGCCTCTTCCTGATCACACTGTTGTCTCAAAGTATCTCTCTCTACTGTCAGCAAGGCGATCTGTGCCTATGCCTGAGCCTGTTCCTGTGCCTGTATCTGTGCCTAGGCCTGTGTCAGTTGTGCATGTAAGGTCTGCACCTATGTCTGTAGGGAAGTTATCTATTCCTACTGCTAGTGGGAGGGAAAACAAATGTGAATATGTTCTGGTCCTAAAAATATCGTGAATCTCCTCCTCTGAGTCACTCTCGCCTCCAATATCAGCCTTGCACCTCCATCACCTCCACCTACATCCCCATCTTCGCCATCACCACCACCTCCATCATCTCCATCATCACTACTATCACTCTCCTCCTCATTATCACCTCCTCCACCCCTCCTCCATCTCAGTGCCTGATCATCATCTAATGAAGGTACTAGCTCGTCCAGACTGGATATCCTTGGGAAAGGATGTGCAAATAAATAATGTGCATACTCTTGTGATATTGCAGCCTCTATGATCTCTGGATGGTACTCCCATGTAACTATTTGTAATCTGAGGTACTCCTGACATGCTGCATCATATGATAAATTAGGCCCCTACTCCAAAATGTCTTGTCATCTGCGTGCATATAGAGAAACTCCCTGGGGCATACCTTGTACTCGTTCATACTATCGGAGCACTCTCCCAAGAAGAAATCTCTCTATCACAAACTGCATCCTCCCAATTAGGTACCTCATAGCACACACATATGGCATCTATGCATCATCATCTAACCAATCCTCACAGTCTAAATAGGGTCTCCAGGTAACTGAATCCAGATCATCTAACACTCGTCTCTAATACTCTAGTTTTCCTAGCTTATGCTGGACAGCTGGACCGGTATATTCGAGGACATAAGGCCTCCCAACTGGACGTTGTGTATCTACAACAGGCCAAGTGACAGCTATGTGCTCCCACACCCATATCTATAGTAGTGTCACCCCAGCTGACAAACTGGCCCCTCTGAGATATACTACCTGATGAAGATCATGGTATAAGTGTGCTAGCATGCAGGAATATCAAGTCCTCTGAGTAATTATGCTCTCCAATATCCAACCCCAACCAACTGACATTCCCTTCGACCTACGGTCGGGACATAAGAAACCTCCAATGAATCCAACAAGAACACATGGTAGTGGCGCATATGAATCAACCATCTCCTGCCATGGAATCTCATATCCGCAAATCTAATCATCAACAAAAATCCTCCACAGTGCATCAGTGCCTCCCTGCTCCATGTGATCGTAAACGACAAGCTCACCAACAACAGGAATCCTTAGAATCTGATAAACATCCTCTAGCGTGACTGTCATCTCACTAGTGGTTGAGTAAAAGGTGATGTGGTCACTGTGCCATCTCTCAACCAAAGCGGTCAAAAGTCCCCTATTGATCCTATATTGGGACATATCAATCAAATAATTCAACCCACATCATGAAATCACATCTAAATCAGCCTTCACCAGCTATGGAATCATATCCCAAGTCTTCGGGAATCGCTCCCGCAATTGAAGGAACCTCGACAGCTACTATCATCATAGCATATCGTAAATCAGAAATCTTATCAATCAACATCAATCAACCTATCAATTTAATCATCTCTAGTGAGATTTTGATCAAATCTCATGAGCATCTATCATTGATCCTCACCTATCATGAGGTCAATCATCATTATCTATCTTATCATTTATCCTTAGCTATCATGAGGTCAATCATCATCATTATATCATTGATTCTCACCTATCATGAGATCAATCATCATCTAATCTATCAACATCTTCAAACAACATCAAAACATTGGTTGACGCGATCAACAATCATCAAAATCAAGGAGTTTAATCAATGTTTCATCAATCTAGTGTAGATGCGCTAAAAACATGTATGCGCTCAAAAATTTCATAGATGTGCCAAAACAGTGCCTCAATGCGCTAAATCTATGGATGCGCCATCAAATTCCATCAATGCGCCATTTTACTATATCAATGCGCAAAATCCCTCAATGCGTTAAAAACATCACCAAATGCGCTAATCTGTGACTTATATACGCTAAGTAACCTGATGTGCTAAAGTATTAACTCTATGGGCTACAGAAAAATCATCTATGTGCCATTTTACCATATATGCTACAATCTAGACTAAATGCACTAAAAATATGACCCTGTGCACTAAACTATTGTATGTGCTACAACAATGACCTAATGCGCTACAGCGGAGCTTAAATGCGCTAAAACGCAAATTGTAGATTTTAAAATGTGAAAAATGTGGGAAAAACATCATTCAAAATTCACGAGGAGGTTTTTCAGAGTACGTACCGGAGGTCCATACGCAGTCGGGCGGTTGTGATGTCGAACTCGCTCGAATCAGTGTGTGTGGTAGGGAATCACCATCTTGCTAAATTTGCTCAAATCACTCAATCACTCAAATTTTCAAAATGTAAATGACACAAATGAATTATTTTCACATCTTTTTAACCTTTTAAAGGGGATTTAAGTGGGATTCATTTTATTTTTTAAAAAGGGCCTTAATTAATCAGCTAATCACTTGGTAGGTTCAGTATTATTTTTCGAGAGATAAATCGTTGAGACATCATAAAATTTTAAAATCACTATCAAATCATCAAAAAATCAAAAAATCCTAGAAATTCAAAAATTCATCGATTTATCTCCCAAGGGGGCATATACCCGTCATCACTCAAAAATCAGTGTTTGGGGCATATCGAAAAAAAATTGTTAGCATCATCAAAAAAAAAATCTTTGAAGCAATGTATAAACACATCACTTTAAAGAGGGGCAAAATGTATACATCTAAAATTGGTCTGGATAATTAATTAATTAAATACAAGTTATTTAATTACTAAACCTTTTAATTCATCTACTTCTAAATAAATTCTAAATTTATTTATAAAATTCATTTTCTAATTCTTCTAACTTAAATCACATTCTTCTAATCTTAAAATTAAATAAACAAATTTAAATAGTTTGTTTCATTTAATTATCTTTCCTCTTATTAAATTTAAATGCTAAATTTGAATTTAGTCACATGTCTATAGCTTTTTCCTCCTTCCACCTCATCATGTGTCTCAACAAATTGAATATGTCAAATATTTAATTTAGCATTATCTTCAACAAATTCTAAAACAACTTTGGGACACTTGGCTCTCTTCTTCCATTTATTCTTCTAAACACTTGGCGGATTGTTTATTAAAGGGAACACTCTTCCTGATTCTCTCCAACTTCTTCATCCTCCACCCACTTGGTCTCCAGCTGAATCCTAAGCTGTTGAAGTTTGCTCTTACATCAGAATTATGCCTTGGAAAATCTATAATCGTATAGTCCTCTGACCAAAGAATCCCAATCTTGAGCAATCTTACTCAGAATTCTTATTAGAGCATTTAGAGCATTTAGCAATTAGCATTTTAGAAGCTGTTAGTTTATAATCATGGCTTTTCCATTAGTTGCATTTTAGTTATCATAGTATTTTTCATACAGTATTTGGATCACAACATTTAGCATCATATCCTTATCACAACATCATTTTCATATAGTTCAATCAATCATGTAGGAATAGATTATTTGTATTTTTCAGCATCTCGTTCTTCAGGTTGTCATTCTAAAGGTCATAGTGCACAAACAATCCGAGAGCCATTATGATTTAACGAATCCTTGGAGATAGAGAACAATGGGACAACTTTAGAGAGTTTTTTTTGTTTCAATTTGAATAGATTACTATTTGAATTCTCTCTAATATAATGTTTGATTTATTGTGTGGTTTTATTACTCATTCACATATTTTTCATAAACACATATGTTATTTGAATAAAGGAAAGTGTTGTCCTAAATTATGTGTCTAGCTATTATATTTAGTTTTATTTGATGTTACAATGCATTGGTTTGGTTTAGACTAACTCAAAATTTACAAAGTAAGGTATAGTCCATTTTATAGCACAATCTGAGCTCCTTGAGCAAATTCACGAGATAAAGTTCTTGTTGTAGGGATTCAACCCTAGGTCCCTAATAGTTCCAAATAAAATATCATGTCAAAAAGAAATTTATAATTTTCTAATCTAAAATATTACCCAAAAATAAAGATCGAATCAATTTGGCATAGCTACATTAAAAAAAAGGTTGTGATTATAGCTTTTAGATTAAACTGTTTATATTGTTTTCTTGATGATGGATCACTAAGTGTGATCTGAAATTCAAAAGAAAATATACATAGTTTAATTAAAAATTTATCATCACAACTTCAATGGGTTGTGGTAAACTCATACCAAATAATAAAGGTGCTCAAAAGCCTCATTCACACTACAATACTGTAGTCAAGACAAAATAAACTAAACTTAGAAATAGAAAACCAACTAAGTCCTTTAATAAGGAAACCCCACCTGAAACGTGATATCTTTAGTTCAAAGAACTTGCACCAACAAGATTTAAAGACATGTTTCCAATTCTTCTCATCTATATTAAGATTCCACTTGACATTGACTTGACTAAGTACCTCTTGAGAATCAATTAACAACTTGTACAACTTAATGGCATTAATATTAAAGAATGCTAAGCCTTTAATCTAATGAAAATTCTCAATAACTTTTGTATTGAATTTTAAATCCACAAAAAATAAAAAATTATATAAAACTTTAGCTGGCACAATGTAAGTTCTTTTTTGAACTGGTAATGACATAATGTGATTGTTAAATCGTGGCATTGTGATTCTTGCTACCAAGGTTCAAACCCCCCTATTGGGGTATTATTGTTAATTATTCATGTTGAGGATGAGGTCCCTTATATATGGCCTCATTATTCACAAATTTGGTCAAAAGTGTTTACCCTTTAAAAAAATGTAAGTTCTTTTTTGAGACTAAGGCATATAATATTTTCTCTAAAATAGTTCTAGTTTCTAATAGGCCCTCTAGAGAAAACATCACCAAAATCAAATATTATTTTATTATTGTATGTCTTAGTAGAACAACCTTGCAATAATGCAAGGGGCTTATTATTCCACTACATATTTCACCATATAAATCTAAAATTGAGAAATGTATTCTCATACTTGTTAAAAGTATTATACTCCTTGATTAAATCTTTAACAATATTTCAAGCCCTCCAAACATTGTTAAAAACATTATATCCAAAGGTTTCACTAAAAACTTACAAAACAAAATATCATGAGGATGTAGGCCCCTCCTAAATGGAGGCTTGGTTTAAAGAACTTGAAGGCCCAAGGTGTGACCCTTGTCACATAATAGATAGTTAAGGATCTTAGTGGTGACAAGCCTTAGAAAATCCTAATTAGGAACAATATTCAACTTATTGTTCCTAAAAGAACTAGTCCTTCTTTGGTAAATTGATCGTGCCTTATAATGAAAATTATTCTCTACCTTCGTAGTAAAATTAGTGTTATTGCATCCTATCAACTTGTATAGACTCAATGATATTTACTTTTGCTATTTCCCTTGATAATCTACATTTGTTATTTATCTTAGTGTTGATGCCTAAAATTGCTAGGAAAATAGCCTTATGGGAAACTCAATTAATGGGGGACCAATTGCGCTAAACTGAGTATTCTCTAGGTTTTTAAAGAAGATGGCTCCTTTTGTATTTGGGGGGTTGGAATGAGAAAAGGAAGCAGATGTATTAAAATAAGATCTAATCTAAGGCAATGCGCCAAGAGTTAAGTATGGATATGGGAAACCTTCTTTTCATATGAGATTTAAGGGCTCGTTTAGCAATCTGCATGTCCAAAAATAACAAAAAGCATAGATGAAAAACCTAAGAAGTATATCAAATGATATAACACAACTTCCATACACATTTACGGAACAAGAAGAGTTCAATACATGATCTGAATTAGCAAATTTATATTGAAATTATAGAAGTCTTGCAGATAAACTACTAAGTACAAGAAACAGCACAGTATAATGTCTTATCCATTAACTAAGAAACAGAGAGGCCAAACAATATGGCACAGTCTGTGAGTCTTAATACAATAATCAAAAACAATACAAAAGGCCTACAGTCTTTTTCACTTTTTCTATGATTTTTGAACCCTTTTTCAAAGATTTGAAACAGTATATATAGATCATTCCACCACTAGAGAGCTAATAACTGAAAAGATTCCTTAGGAATGGGAAATGATGTCTGTCGCAATGATTCCTATGGCTGTTGCAACAAAAAAGATCCTCATACATAACACATAGTCGTCTTTGAACAAGATGCACCTCTCTGCAAATGATGAATGTGGTCCCAGAGAAGAAGCAGCAAAACTCTCCAAAAGACATGTGTTACCCACCCACCAAGTTGGTTAGGACATGTGGTGAAGAGTCGAGGCTTCACAATCGTTCATCCCTTCCTTTCAATCAAAATCCTCGTGGAGAAGACATGTGGAGCAATCTGTGCATAAGCTTTGAATGTGGGGCCCACCAAAAAGGTGCCCACGGAATGATGCAATATGGCACGCAGGCGGAGCTCAGAAGAGAAATAAAGGAGAGAGCATCATCAAAGGCTCGTGCGGTTGACGTGTGGCACTAGCAAACAAAGGTGCTACAAAAGAGGCTTGGGAATACTCAAACATGTGAAGCACAGGCCGGGACCATGCAAAAACAACAACACCAACCTGAAGGGAGCTCTAAGGATTTTAATCCACAGCTTTTGGTGACTATTAGGGGCATTTCGCCTGTGGAATGGGAACCAAAAATTCTTGGTTCAAAGACCAAATCCTTATCCATTGGGCAACGGAGTCAAAGCTTTGATAGTGTGATCTGCCCGAGGGCAACACAATTGACCTCTGTGGCATGATAAGGTGCCACAGATTCTCTTGTGCATGCAAATCGATAATTTATTTGAAAGGTAGTTCCATGGAGATCTTGGTCTCGGACTCAAGCTAAAAGAGAAGACGCGCTATCTTATGGGTCGTACCTTCAATGTCCATTGTTGTGGGGGGTTGGCTAAATGATTTGAAAGCCAATAAATCATGTTGCTTTTCCTCGATCTTTGTTGCAATGTGCTCCATCATGGCCACTGAATCATCGGGGAGAAAGGGGGAAGGTAAGCCCATTTGAGTCAATTTGGAGAATTGCATCCGCATGTTGTCCATAGTCCAACTCAATATTACCTAGCAATTGCTTTCCTGGAGGATGGTTTTATGACAATAGATGAATTCCCTCGCCCTTTTAGCAGTCGACCTTCGGTCATTGATCCCCGCCTTTGCCAAGTTTGTATTTGCCACAATGTATAATTTATCCAGCAACCTCTCAACCTCAGGCACCTTTTTGGTAATGAATTGTGGAACTTTCTTGATCGTTCTACACACCTCCTTGCTTAAATTTTTTGTGTCTGCCGTGAATTGGAGTGCTAGTTACATGGTCAAACAAAAAGACTTGACTTTCTCCCAGTATGAGGCATATGACTGTTGGGCCACCAAAAGGAGATCCGATTGAGGAGCAAGGGCTTGGGAAGGAGTTTTCAAAAGACCTATCTCTACCTCCTTAAACCCGGCGTCCTATGTTAGCTCTTCAATTTTATTGTTCGTTGCGAAGAGAAATTCCTGTAGAGTTCCCAGCTCGGTATCTTTTCTTTTCAATAACTCCTCAACCTGACCTCGTGTTGTGGATTCTTTTTCCAGAGAGAGCTTTACTTCTTGGATCTCCTTTACGAATTGAGCCTATCGGTCCTGGAACTCCTTGTCCTTTTATTGCATTTCCCTCTCCAATTGAGTCAATAGTCTTGGAGCTCCTGGCTTTTCTGTTGCAGTCTAGTAACCAGGTTGGAATCCTGGGACTAGATCTTTGCAAGTTCCGCCTGGAGTTTGGCAGTTTCCTCCTACGCTTGTTGAGACAAGCATGCAATTTCAGCATCCTTAGCCTTTTCCTTTTTCTGTAGGGTATCCACCCATTCCTTAATGTTCTTGAGCTCCTCTTCCTTCTTTTTCAATTAGCGACTATGCTTCAAAAAGTCGGTAGTCACCACCCACTGAGTCTCCTCCATTAGCTCGACTTTATCCTGTGGTCAGGTTGCATGTAGATTGATCCCCACAGCATGGATTGTATAATCCTTAGGTTGCATCTCCCCTTGCAATTTGATGTTGTTAGGAGTCATGGTTGCAAATTTCAATGACCCCTACACTTCATTAAAAAGGGTATGCACGCATGGCTCGACAAGCTTCGTTGCATCTTTTTCTTTTCTCTTCTAGGCCCTGATAACCTGTGCTACCTTAGTCATGTTGTTTTGCCCCATAAATTTTTTTGGTGACCTAATTAGTTCACTCAAGAAGGGCACACCAAGAGGAAGAGAAAAAGGGAATGAGATCATTGTGTTCTCCGATGATGTCTTCTTTGGCAGAGCGACGGTCAATGGGGAGAAAG
>VDFB02016347.1:0-28886 GCA_007258455.2 Sequoia sempervirens
TGTATCCTGAGAATCCATCCATTAATGAATACATTGAATGACCAGCAGTTAAGTCAACAATCAAATCTATGTTAGGTAAAGGAAAATCATCTTTAGGGCATGCTTTATTTAAATCTCTGAAATCCGTACAAACTCTGATCCTTCCATCTGGCTTTGAAACAGGTACAATGTTTGAAATCCATTCTGCATAGTCAATAGTTCGAATGAATCCAACATCTAAAAGCTTCTTTAATTCTTCCTTGACCAATAATGCAACATGTGGATGCATCTTTCTGAGCTTTTGCTTTACAGGTTTTATCCCAGGTTTGATAGATAAATGATGCATTATCAAATTAGGATCTAACCCTGGCATATCAGCATATGACCAAGCAAAGTTAATTTGATTATCCTTCAAGAATTGCATGAATTTATGGACTTCTTCAACTGTTAATGATGCTGCAATTTGCATAACTTTTGGCTGCTCTGGTGTACTTATGTTGATTGATTTCGTTGGTTCAATCAAAATAGAAGATCTTTCATGATAATACTTGGGAAGAGTGTCAAGTTTCTCATCCTTCAATGCCTCAGAAAGGTTTTCACTGTCAGATTCACTCTTTATTTTTCTTTTGTTTTGATCTATCACTGCCTTTTTTCGGTTTTCACCAATAGATCCATCTTTTATTTCATTTATTTTGCAGCTAAGAGACTTGACACTCTCCTTGTCAAAATCATGAGTATAAGATTCTTGAATGAAACAATTGTTTTCTTCATTTGAGGAACAAAGGAAAGTTATAACATCTTCATCATTACTGAATGTAGGAATATGGATAGATGCGTCAATGTCCCAATCTATAAGTTTTGGATAAACTAAAGGCATAGGATCATTAGGTTGGGTAAGGTCTTGAATTGTCAGAGTCATGATGTGGTTGTCATCCTCATGGTAGACAAGGTCTATGATGGTATTCTCCTGTTGATTATCAATCTCGTTAGAATCTGATTCTTCCTCACTTGAGTCATGATCGCTTTGTAAAACAATATCGAGTAGAGGCCTTGAACCTTCTCCTTGTATAAGAACAGGTGCATATTTATGTATAGTATCAATTTGTTTATCCCTCCAGAATTCATCATTATAAATGGTGTCCCATTCATATTCATTAGAATCAGTATCTGAACTATTTTGCAATTGGAAACCTGATTCATGAGATTTATCTGACACAGATTCTCCTTTATGAACTAATGATGTCTGCTGTGAAGTAAGTTCTTCTTTATCTTTACCATATCCAAGTCCTGTTTTATCAGTTGAATGCTTTGAAATAGGCTGAATTGGTTCCACAATTCCTTCTCTTCATTTCCCTATAGGACCATTCCCTTCATAACCCATCTTTTGCATGATAGCGTACCCTTTACCATATTGTTCTTTAGGCAACTTAATGTGTAAGAGAGATTCATCTTCATCTTTGTATAGCCAATTTAGGATGTCCCTATCTTCATCTTCTTCTTCAGTGGTATTAGCTCTAATGAATTTTCCATCAAACTTTGTGATTGGCATGGAAGTTTGAGATGTAGAAGCAATCGCAATCTTTTGATTTGATAAAGTTGGTAAACCATGTGATCTTGGAAAAGGAGGTAAAGTAGAAAGAGATAGTGAATATTCACCTACCCCTTTGTCTTTAAACTTTAACTTTGTATCAAGATTCTTTGTCAATTCTTGCAATTGGACTTGTAGATTGGAAGAAGAAACAGCAAGAGCTTCTCTATTGTGTGGCACAAAGACATCTTGACTCACCCTAAGATTGGAACAAGTTTGGGTACTATTATAATCAGCTTGTATAGTTATTTCTTGTCCATCATATGGAAACTTGATACATTGATGATATGTTGATGGTACGGCTTGCATATCATGGATCCACGGATGACCCAAAAGTATGTTATAAGACAGTTCTCGATCTAGAACCTGACAAAAAGTATTCTTCACAACAGGTCCCACTCTGATAGGTAGCAATATTAATCCCTTAGAAGCTCTTTCTTCATCATCATATGCCTTAATGGTTATCTTCCTTCGTGAATCAATTTCATTTTCTGAAATTCCTAAAGCATTTATCAATTTTAAGGTACAAATATTCAAACCGGCTCCTCCATCTATTAAGACACGTCTAATTCGATGTTTATGGATCATGACTTCAAGATAGAGCGAGGAATTATGTGGATGTGTCATAGAAGCATCATCTTTATCGGAAAATGAAAGACAAGTGGGGGAAGACAAATGTCCCACCATGGCTTGAAATCTGTTTGCATCTAGATCGGTATCAACAGTTGTGTTCACAAGCGCTTCTTCTAAAATATTTTTGTGTATAGGGGATATTTTAAGAAGTTCAAGAATAGAAATTTGAGCTGATGTTTTTCTCAATTGATCAACCAAATTATACTGAGTTGGAGAAGAAATAGTTGTTTTAGATGAACTTCCTTTTAAAACAACCTTTGCTTGACCTCTTGTTGTTACATTAACCTGTTGATATTCTTGTTTTCCTTTAATTTTGATAACATTAATTTGATTATCATCTATGTGAATATGGCGGATTATATTGTCTTCAACATTATGCATGCTTTTGGCTTTGGTATCCGATGTTTCCCCCTTTTGGTAGTTTGGTAAAGGATCTTTGAATGCTTGATGATCATCATTGGTATGATGTCCCTCAATTGTAATAGTACCATTGTCAATTAAATCTTGTACTAGATTTTTCAAAGCTTGACAATTGTTTGTTCTATGACCTTTACATCGATGATAATTGCAATAGTACGAGTCATTCCATGATGGTGGTTTAACTCGTGGCTCATAATCTCTTTGTGGTGGTAAAGTGATAACCTTATTATCAAGAAGTTCCTTGAGAGCAGATTCAAGAGATTGACCCAAAGCAGTAAAAGTCCGTCGGTTGGAAAAGAATGAAGGTCTAGATGGATTTGATATTTGGGCATTGCCAAGATTATTATTCAAATTACCATGATTTTGATTGGTATTTTGATTGGTCATGTTCTCTTGCTTGGAAATTTGTCCTTGTTGATTGTTGTTTCCTTGTTGAATTGTATTTCCTTGTGAATTGTTTCTTGGAGCACTTGATAGATTAAAAACGGATGGTCTTGTTCGTAAATTATTTGCATCCACTATACCATCATTAACAAAAATTTTGTTTCTATTCCAAAACCTTGTTTTATCGTTGTTTTGATTTGATGTACTTGGATTATCAAGTTTTATCACTCCTCTTTTAACCAAGGCCCCTTCAATGGTGATTGCATTTTCAATCAGTTTTTCAAAGTTATGAGGACAATGAAGGTTAAGCCTATAGCTTAATTCTGGATCAAGGCTATTGATAAAAATATCCATCTTTTCCTTTTCAGGAATAGGACGAGAATATCGTGCAAATAATCTTCTCCATCTTTGTAAAAATGTAGTAAAGGATTCTCCTACTTTTTGTTTTACTTTACAAAGATCAAGCATTGTTATTTGATGTTGAATATTGTAGGAGTATTGTGAGATAAATTGATTTATCAACTCCTCAAAAGTTTTGATAGGTGGAGTGATTTTTGAAAACCACTCCATGGATTGTACACCTAGACTTCATGGAAATAATCGCATTAAGTAAGTATCATCATAGGCAAATTCAAGACTCATGTTTCGGAAATCCCTAACATGGTCTATGGGATCGGTTTTTCCATTATACCTATCATACTTAGGAATTTCACAATGTTTTGGAAATGGAATCATTTGAAGACTCCTATCAAATGGATAAGGAGATATGTCTTCCAAAACATATTTCTTTGTTGTACCTCCTTGCATTTCCTTTATTTGCCCTTGTAATTCTTTTATCTATTGGTTAAGAGCACTAAAGTCATTAGGAGGATTTTCAGGATTTTGTTTAATCCCCTCTATGTCAAAGGTGTGAGGCAACTTAGCTCCTTGATTAGCTAATGAAAGGAAGTATTTTTCTTTGTTACATTCTAGGATTCTTTCCATAAGAGTATGGAATTGAGGATCTTGTTCTGCTTCTTGAAGCTTTTCTTCCGTTAACTCATCAAGATTAAATGTTTCCTCTTCTTTTTCATTTCGGTCACCCATTTTGCTCATTGTAGTTTCTCCCTCATCTTTTTCCATTTGTTTTTGAGATCTTGTGAGAACAGGCATAGATTTTACTCAAAATTTTACTTACTTTTGATCAAAAGAGTGAAATAGTGCAATTGATGTGGTATGTATGAAAGTCAGAATAAAATGAAAATTCTATGACTTATACGAAATTTTCTAATCTTGTAGCTTGTGTTGTTCCCTAGGTGAAAGGATGAAAATCCTGTTAGTGGGAATATAAGCAAAAGATCAAGAAAATGATGATTTTTGCACTTTATGAAGTTTTGATCATGGCTTTGTAAAAAGATGGATTTTGTGATAGATGCCTAATGTATTCTAAGTTCTCTATTATAAGATTTGATTTGGACGAGTAGAGTATTCGATTGCTGGTTGGGGAATATAACTAAAACGGATGCGTTGACTATGGTTATGCCTTTGAGAAAGGGCTCTTCTTTGAAAATAAGCTTGTGAATACAAGGTCTCTATGGCATAATCATTTGAAAGACCTCTAACACAATCATGATACCTATGAAGAAAAGTTCTATATTTAAGTAAAACTTTTTGACTTTGATATAAGAATTATTGTTTCTTCAATAATTTCTTGTGGTTGAGAGGTTTCTTTGGCTTCTTAATCCTTTTGGAAATGGATTTCTTTACAAATTTTGTAGATTTCCAATCTCGTAACATGAGATTGATCAATATGATAATGAGTGTTTTGGATGATCTTTATCTAAATTAATGTAATGAAAACACATCAAACAAGTTAAAAACGGTTGTTTTAAGTCCTATGTTAAACATCAAGTGTGTAACCAAAATGTTTTTCAAAAATTGTTTTAACAGGTTTTACACATGACAAGCACTTCAAACAGACTCACTCTTAAATGCTCAAGTAGGTCATCATAGCAATCAACAGCCCACATCTTAAAACTGCGTCGACTCACACAGCCGTGTCACCCCCGAAAGGGCGCCCGTATTTTTGTCTTTTCCAGGTGCGTACTCAGAGTGACGGAAGTGGATACCGGAACCCCTGAGCAAACAATCCTTGGCAGTTATATGGTGAGTATCTTGGGGGTAGATTCTTCCCTCCCCTGCACTGTGATTGAAACAATGTTCGGAAATTGACTCGGTTAGTTACTACACTAGGTTCGTAGTAAGGATTTCCGTTCGGTGCGGCAAATGATAGACTCCCTCGAGAGACCTCCCTACCTTTAGAACAAAGGCTTTGGGGATGGTTATCAATGCACACTACCGTCAAAAGAAGGTTTCCCCAATTTTGCTTTAAATTTTATAGTGGGGTGGAATAGCCTAGCTTTGGCTTGAACCCACTTGAGTCGTTCCTCTTGGGTGAGTACTTTTTCCCACAAGAGCAGGCTCTCTACAAGGTTTTAACAAAGCTTAAAGATGCGTAAAAAGAAATAGGTGAGTTTGGCATTTTGATCACCCAGTTAAGGGGAGAGCATAGGCCTATCACCGAGAACAAAGCAAACACTAGGTTCAATTATTAAGCACCAAATGGAAATTTTCTAAACTAAGTGAAGATGTTGCTTCACATAAACAAAAAATTCATTTTAAGCCTAAATTGAAAAATGAAGTGTCTATCCTAGGATTGCTTTATTTTATACTTTAGATGACTACCCTAGGATTGGTTAAATTTTATGCTTTAGATGTCTACCCTATGATTGATAAATTTTATGCTTTAGATGACTACCCTAGGATTGATAATTTTTTTTTTTAATTAATAACTGTCCGCGGCTGCGTCAGAATCAGTTAGACTAAACTACAGTTACAGATTACAGTCTTCTAACAATTTGCGCTGCAAAACATATTATGTGCGCTGCAATACTCGTCATGGGCGCTGCAATACTCGTCACGGGCGCTGCAATAAACGTCACCGGCGCTGAAACAGACGTCACAGGCGCTGCAATAAACGTCACGGGCGCTGAAATACTCGTCACGGGCGCTGAAACAGTAGTCACGGGCGCTGAAACAGTAGTCACGGGCGCTGAAATAATCATCACAGGCGCTAAACTGGAGGTGTTCTTCCGAAACGTGTCGTCTGCGCTATTCCGCTGTTTTTCCTATAATCAATCCAAAGAAGCTGCAAAAAGATGTTAAAAAAAGGGGGCAAGGGCCCCACAGTGGGCGCCAAAAATGTGTAAATGCTTAATTGTAATCTAAATGAAAACATAAAACACTAAATGAAACATTATTCTAAAGAAATTTAAATAAAATTTAAACAAACAAAATCTTTAGTGCCGTCCCATTTTTCTCTATCCACAGAGATTCTTTTGAAGCTTTTTGGCTCTCAGATTGTGTAAGCTTCTCTAAATGGCTGCTGCAGAACGAGTATGCAAAGGAAAACTATTCTATATGTTGGTGAAGATGGAATTGTTGATACGGATATGGACAGGGGCTGTGATTATGCACAGGGGCTGTGAATGATATGTATCATGGTTCTATTGCTATTGCTATGATTCTATGCTATTGCTATGAAAATGCTCTATGAATGCTGGGAATACTATGCAATTTTCCTATAGTTTACTTGCTTAAAATTCTATATGATTTGGAGCTCCCGGCAGCTGTATTTATAGATTTTTTGCAGGCTCCATCCCGGTTGGCAAGAATCTACGGCTATGAATTTGTCTGGTAAATTTGAATGGTGAGAGATTGAGAGGTTGAGAAGAAAATGGGGGAGGTTGAGAGGTTGGAGAGAGAAAGAGTGGGAATCTGTCTTCAACCCGCGAGGGAATAAACTTGCAGAAATAAGAAATTTAATTTTACTGTTTGAGTTTGTTTCACAGGAGTTGAAGATAATCCCCAAATTAAATAAATAAAATTTATTTAATTTAATTTATTACATTTTGATTTTTTGATTTTTGATTTTTGAAAACTATAGAAGAATTAAATATTTTTGGAATATTTAATCATGATGTGACTTTAGAAGATTTTTGAAATATTTAGAAGATTTAATTAAATATTTTTGGAAATATTTAATTATGAATAGATTTTTGAATTGAATTAGAGGAATTTTGAAATGATTTAAGAATGAATATTGGATTAGAGAAATAATTAAATATTTTGGAGTATTTAATTATAAATGATATTTAGAAGAAAATAATAATTTAATCTTTATTTGAATAAGATATTCAAACGAAGATTGTTGATAATTAATATAAATAAATCATAATGTTTATTTAATTAATTAAGAAATGAATATGAAAAGGTGATTAAATAAACTTATTTATTTAATCAAAATGAAAGAATGAAGAAATATAAATAAATTATTTAAATTTATTTATATAGAAGAATTCGAAGATTTTAATTAAATATTAAAAAATATTTAATTAATTACCGGTTCAATGTGATGTGACCATTTTAAGGTGTATACAATTAGCATTCATGGGTATGTGGATTCTTATTGGGCAAGTGATGTTGACAACAGAAGATCCACCAATGGATACATCTTCATGTTATTATGTAGTGCAGTTTGTTGGATGAGTAAGCGACAGGCTATAGTCACTTTATCTACTACTAAGGCAGAGGACATGGCAGCAACACATGCCTATAAGGAAGCCATTTGGCTTAGATTATTGTGTTCTAATGTTGGGTTTAATGCAGGGCAAATTACTATTTGTTGTGACAGTTAGAGTACTATTTTTTTAGTGAAAAATCCCATTTTCCATGCTAGGATGAATCATATCAATGTCCAGCATCATTTCGTTCGTGATATGGTGTAGGATGGAAAGGTTAATCTTGAAAAAGTGGATACTCTGGAGAATGTCATTGATGCATTGACAAAGCTTGTGAGCACATACAAGTATAGGTGGTGTGTTAGTTCAATGGGCCTTGGGGCCTATGATTTTCCATAACTTCAATTTTGGAAGAAGCTAGTAAGTCCTTCGTCAAGTGGGAGAATGTTGGAAAAGGTGCCTTAGATTTACTTGCTTGATTGGAACTTTGAAGCAGTGTTAATTTTTTCCCTTTCTCGAGCTAAGAGTTCATTATCGACAATTTCAGACGAACGCGAAAATCTAGAACCTTAGAACCACAAGTCAATATTTCTAAAGTTCTTGAAACCTTTGACTTACCGATCACAAAGGCAACCAAACATGGGTTGGAAATTTAGTGGAAATTGAGGGATCATAAAGGATTAGAACTTCATAACCATAAGTCAGGGGTTATGAAGTTTTCAAAACCTTTGAATTACTAATCGCAAAGACAAACCGATGGAGGTGGGGATGATGTAGATGACAAATGGAAACAACCCACTAAGAATCAGTGAGCCCATTCTTAGAGCTTGTGGGATAGAAATCTTTGGATGCATGTCTTGGTGGACCACATGTATGGAAAGCGGTGTATGAAGGAGATAAATGTCACATGATTAAAGGTGATTGATTTGATGATGATGTTTTAAACATGCTAGTGTGAATGGGGGTTTTGATTGGTAACCGACACAAAACAAGGAATTAATTGGTCCAACTACACCTGTGACCAATGTCAGTGAAGTTTTGATCAGTTAAGCAGCCACATAGTTTGCAAAGGAGGTGAATATCATAATCAAATCAAATGGACAAGAGTGCATTTATTACATATCTTATTCTAGGGGTTGATAGAGAACCGTTTTGGGAAATTTCTCTATATCTGAATTAAATATTGTTGGGCTCAATGAAGAGACTGTGTAAGGAAATGTTGTACATGTGTCCAAATGCATGTCTAAGGTGTTGAAAAATTTTCCATGTGGATTTGGATGCCCCTCACCTTCTATATGCTCCTTGAAGCTTGTAACACTCTACAATGAGTGTGGAGGTTCGATCAATTAAGTGATGTTCTACATTGTATGCTTCATGAGCATTATAACAGTGTGAGAGAACAACTGTAATCAAAACTTGTGTGTTAGGTTGATCAGGGAATATATGTTGTTGTGAATCAACACCTGGAAGTGAAGTTCTGTAACTCTGTGTGTAATCTATTTACTATAATACAATATGGCTTTACTTGGTGTGTGGGTTTTTCTCCCATAAGGGTTTTCCCATGTAAAACTAGTGTTCAATTCTGTGTGTTTTGTCTGATTGATTTACTCTATTAATGTGCATCTTAATAATTTGTAACTCTGATTAAATTTTTTTCTACACTTCTTTCTTGAGAATTTTTGCATTTGGAAGGCATTTCTGCACTGTGCTTTCCTTACATAAGACACCTAGTCTCTTGCAACCCTTAGTTATTCCTAGCCAACACTGGGAAGATGTCTCCATGGACTTGATCACAAGGGTTCCAGGATCTAATGGTAAGAATGTCATCATGCAGTAGTGGATCACCTCTACTAAAAATGCATAATTATTGCATTATCACATTCTTTTACAAAAAATACAATGGGAAAAGCATTTTTAGCTTGAATATTCAAAAGCTATATGGTATACTTAAGGTTATTGTCAATGATCGTGATCCTATCTTTACTAGTTATGATCCTATCTTTACTAGTTATTCAAAATCTATCTTTCCTTGCAACCCTTAGTTATTACTAGCTAGCATTCTAAAGAGGTCTCCATGGACTTCATCATAGGGCTTTCAAGATCTAATGGTAAGAATGTCATCATGGCAATAGTGGATCACCTCTACTAAATATGCATATTTATTGCATTACCACATCCTTTTACAACAAGTACAATGGGAAAAGCATTTTTAGCTTGAATATTCAAAAGCTATATGGTATACTTAAGGCTATTGTCAATGATTGTGATCCTATCTTTACTAGTAACTTTTGGACAATTTTTTTCAAATATTTGGGTAGTCAATTGGCTCACATTCTTCATACCGTCTACAATCTGATGGATAGATAGAGGTTGGTAATAAGTGTTTGGAAGGATATCTATGTTGTTTCACTTCATATAAACAGTCTCAATGGGTAGATTGGATACCACTAGTGGAATGGTGGTATAACACTTCCTTCCATTGTTCATAAAAAAATGTCTCTATTTATGGTATTGTATGTATATCATCCTCCTTCCATCACATCATCATTGAAGGTGTCACCAAGATTTCACATTGTGGAGGACCACATGATTCATTAATAAGAAGTACTTTTAGGAGTTAAAGAGAATCCATCCATGGCACAAAACTGAATGAAGCAGTAGATAGACCAACACCTTAGTGAAAGAAGTTTTGATGTTGGGGATTGGGTTTTCTTGAGATTGTAACCTTACAAGAAAATTTCACTGAAGCAACAATCAAAGAATAATAAGTTGTCTCCAAAATATTATGGCCCATATCAAATCATGCAAAAGATAGGTAGTGTTTCCTACAATCTTGAATTTCCATCAACAACAAAGATACACCCATTTTTTCATGTTTCTTGTTTAAAGAAGGTAATTGAGAATAATATCCCTACTTAGACAATATTACTAGAGCTTGATGAAGAAGTGAGAATCATATTGGAACCAAAATGTACTCCTCAGAAACACATAAGGAAGCTAAGGACTAGAACACTCACTCAGTATCTCATCCAATGGAAGAATTAACCAATTGAAGATGCCTCATGGGAGGATGAGGAGTTCATTTAAAAGCATCCAAAATTGCCTAGCATTGAGTATAATGCTTAACTGAAGAGGGGGGCATTTTGCACCCTTAATATTAGAGTACACTGGGTTATGGATAGTCTTCTTGTGGCTATCTTAACTCCTAATTAAGTCATATTATCAATATTATATTGTTATTTAGTTGATTAGGTAAGCCTAGTGCTTATATAGGGTTATCTAATTCAACCTGGGTGATATCCTAGGCATAAATAGGTATATATAGGAGGTTGTGAGTCTTCTTTCATCATCATATTGTGAACCATGTTCTCATTAGAGATATTTGGATATTTCCCCCCTTGAATTGGCTTATATCAAGAATTTGCAACATATTTCACATCATATTCTTCTATTGTGCAAGTTATTTCTCTACAATTGCACCCAAGTTTTGTGGATGAAGAAAACATTGAAGGATATCAAGGTAATATATGATGAGCCCATTCCTATTTCTACAATAACACAAGTGCCATCACTATTTCAAAGAATCCATTGATGCATTCTAGAACCAAGAATATATCTATTAGGTATAACTTCTTAAGAGAGAAGGTTGTAGATCAAGAAGGAAGATTGGAGTATGTGCCTACAAAGGAATAAGTTGTAGACATCTTTACAAAGACACTTTCAAAAGGACAAATTTTAAGAGAACCAATAATCCATTGATGCATTCTAGAACCAAGAATATATCTATTAGGTATAACTTCTTAAGAGAGAAGGTTGTAGATCAAGATGTAGGGTTGGAGTATGTGCCTACAAAGGAATAAGTTGTAGACATATTTACAAAGGCACTTTCAAAAGGACACATTTTAATATCTCAGACAAAATTTAGGGGTTGTTTCCCCTCCTAACTAGATGCATAGATGGTGCATCTGTTCACGGGGAGACATTCAAGACACATTTTTATCCCTAGATTGATGAGGGCTACCTCTTAGGGGAAGTAGGTAGAAGGATGATAGGGTTTGCATAGACAAGGGGGAGCCTGTATGTTGTAGGTACAGTTGAAGACCACTAGCCCTTTTCCCTTGATGTTGAAGGGGGATAAATTGTATATCAGGTGTTGTCATTGATGTCAATAGAATGAAGATTGTTGCAAGTGTTATCTTTGATGCCAACAAAAAGAATTAGATTTTGGATTTTAAACTATCAAACCTTAAATCTACAAGTGTGGGATTATTTTCACACATGCAAGATTGCCCCATCAAATTTTGAAAGCAATCCAATCATATTTTGTCATTTGACTTCTAATACATATAAGAAATTATAATTCTTAATTACATTCCCAAAGTTATGATCAAACTAACAAACAACTATCTTTTGTTCATTAAGACAATAAACTAGTAAAATCAAGGTGGGAATAAGTGCATGTATATGTGTAATAAATGAAAAATATTGAAAATATGGAAAAATATGAATAAGGTATAAATACGAAATGTAGGAATGTATATAAATATTTGAGTAAGAATATAGAAAGAAAAGCTCCAAAAGTTACATTTAATATGTAAATATATTAAACTATTCTTAAAAATAGACAAAAAACTAAATAAGTTTCAGTATGGATATACAAATTTCACCATTACAAAAATATATTTTAATCTAACTAAAATATTGATACACTTGTATACATCTTTATTTCAGGGGTGCAAGTAAATTCAATTCATTTTGTTACTAATAAATATATTAAACTATTCTTTAAAATAAACACAAAACTATATAAAAATCAACATAATATGCAAATTTTGCCATTACAAAGACATATTTTAACCTAAGTAAAATCTCTATACACTCATATACATCCTTATTTCAAGGGTCCAAATAAATTCAAAAATCCTAACATAGGTCACTGTTTTATGCTAGGAAGGGAGAATTGGCACCTACAAAATATGTGGTGGTTAATCTTCTACCCCCATTCTAATAACGAGACGATTACGATCAAGAAAGATAGATCCCAATTGAAAAGAAGTGGCCTTGAATTCAAGGCATGCAATCCACTACTTTAAGCTAAGCGAGCCAAGAAATTTTCAACAGGAAAAGAAAAACGTTGCTGATCTAAGATTTTCATGTAGTCTACAAAGTGGTTGAATCATGACTTCTTTTCTAGACTTCTCTCAATCATAACCTTTCGTTCCACACTGCCCTAAAGTCAAATTCACAGACAATTTGGAGCCCAACTAATCCATTCATTTGCAGTCACAATATTGAAGTGAACAGTGTGCAATGATGCAGACATGGCCAGGTTAAAAGAAAGTCAATAAGTCAGTTTTCTGCATTTCATTATTGAATTTGAAATTTCCATATATGGGGGAAAGCCAAATACAGTGGTTCAACTACCATGTTTTTATTATATCTTAAGGGCCTACGCACTTATTGACTAAAGTGTAAAGTAAGTGATAGGGGAACAGAAAACACAGTTTTGAGTAGGCCCTGTTGTCAGTGTCAATTCAAATAAGCACTTGACCAAAGCTTGAAAGAGAATGCAGAACAATTATTATGGAGATGAGGTAGTCAATAAAGGCAAGGTGGTAATTTGTTATAAGTAAAATGAAAAAGAAAAAACTGTAAGGGCAAAAAAATTGTGGAGGAAAAACGCAAGGAGAAGTTTTTACAAGGACTAAACTTTATTGCAAAGAATGTTGAACGATATAATAATGGAAATAAGTGGAGGTTGGCTTCTGCTTTTATTGTATCATTATAGTTAAATGTTGAGAGTAGTGGCTAATGTAACTTTTATCTTTTTGTGAATAGATAATTTTATCTTTATTATTAATATAGTTAGCTGTCTATTCATCAAAAAATGAGAGTAGTGACTAATGTGTTTTTTGTTTGTATGAGAATATATTCTTAAACCGATAAAGATAAAGTGCAGATAACTCAAAGTCATCTTCATAATATTACTCAGTTTAAGAACTGACTGACTAGTTGCCTTGAATATGGATTTCCTTTCATTCTCCTTTGGGTGTTTGTTAAAATTTTATTTGTTCTTGTCTTGAAGATGAATTCCCATAATGGCAATGATTTCTTCATCTTTGAAATATCTGCTCAGACACTATTAATTAATGGCGACAATAACCTACTTTTTTTAATATAATGGCAATGATTTCTTCATCTTTGAAATATTTTCTTAGAATTTATATGATGCTGAGTAGAAAAAATGGCTGTGAAGATACACTGAGCTTGTTGTATCAAATTTAGTCATTTGTGGGATTCTGTTGATCATTGTAAATTTGAAAAAATTGTAGAGTGCTCCTGGGTGAAGCACTTCTTTTTAATATGTAAATAGTGCTCATGAAAGAAAAATTAATGTTGAACATGAAAAAACCAACTATAAAATGTCCACGCTAGCTTTGAATGTATTCATTTAATATGTTATATACATGTTATAAACATTCTTTATTTTCTTGGTTATGATTTACAAAATTTGATGAATTTATCTTTTTTTATTTATATTTTTAAATACTTCATTCTAAAGGAGTTTAGTTTTTATTAAGGTAAGAAATTTTGATTAGATTTATGAATTGTAATAAAAGATTTTGAAAAGGCACCATTCTTATACAAAGTATAAAAGAATCAAGACAAAAAGTCAAATAGTAGTAAAAAATAATCACAAAGAACACACAATAAAACAACAAAAATCAACAAAACAACAATTAACTAACAATATCCTTTGAATGAGAGCATTGAAATCGAATTAGACTAAAGTCTCAAAATAGCTACAAAACTCACCAGTCAAGGCAGCTTGAAGTTAAACTTCATCAAGAAACTACATACCCTACCAATAGCCTCTTTCCTTAGCTTCAATTAGACCATGATACTCTCTATTAGAGTTTACAATACATGAATTTGAGGGGAGAGGGGAGGGCCCTAGAGTGCTCCTCACAGAATTATATTCCTAGTTTCCTTATTTGTGGCCTTACATTGCTACCCCTATGAGCCAAGCTAACCCCATTGGGGCATCCCCTTCCAAGGAACAACCCTTTACCAAGCTCCTTCACAAATCTTTGTGTAAGAGAGGCAGAACCAAGAATGACCTTTTCAAAAAAATCTTATTAGAAAGAGAGGCATCCACCTCCTTGCTGAGGGATACCAAGCCAACCTCTAAAGGAATAAACCCATCCCCCTTTTCTAGATGATGATGATTTCAAATCCTATATCCATGAGAGGCATGGCTAGCCATGAATCAATGATCGTAAAAACTAAGAAGTCCTTATATTTGATCTATTGCACTCAATCCGCCAACTTAGAAGATAAAGAGATTGAAGAAGGAAGCACCTTCTCCATGTCCACATTAATGTAGAACCTTGCAAATAACAATTATTTTTTCTATATTTTGTCACATTGTCAATAGTAATTACCTAGCACAAAGAGCTAGCAACTATTGAGCAAAACTCTTCTTCTCAATATTCAATTGGTAAATTAGGAACTCTCACCCACATTGAGACAATCCTAATCGATTCTTTCTATAGATCAAACCTTATATACCACCTCTTAAAAAAGAGGCTAGAATTACCCAAAAACTAGAACCCTTAATAATGTATTCATAAAATTTTCATGGAAAGAAAAATTAATTAGAAAGAAACCTCTTGCAAAGATCAAGATCTTCATGAAACCCTGAAGCGTCCATTTTCTATTAACCCATCCTCTTAAAAAAAAAAAAAACACACATTGATTTTAGACCTTAAAAATTTCCGAAGACATTTTTCAAAATGGATGAAGACTTTTCCACAAGAAAAATAGAGATTTAAGCACCCAATCACTACTTTTGCAACTAAAATCAAAAGGACAATAGAAGTACTTTGGATAGTTTTAACCTTTGAAAATTTTGTAGAGTCATTTGCAACCCAAAAAAAATAGACGCCAACATAAGTGAAGGAACAAGGAAAGAACAGATCTTCACCAATCCCAACAGCCTTGCAACTATGGATCAATTAAGTAGTTCCTCACTCCTGGCATCCACCAAAGCCATAGTAGCAGAACCAGTTGTAGTATTCATTGCATCTATGCCCTTAGGTTGGAAAGCAGGAAACCCTTGCATTAACTATAGTAAAAGTTGACCCTTGCGCCATAGGCAAGCACATGTGAGTCATTTACAGACACTTGGTCCCCTCGTAGTGCTAGCTAGAAACAACATGATTTAGGGATAGAACTGGCACTTATCCAAGCGTCCAACCACATGCCCAAAAGATGAGCATCATTGTCTTCAATGAAAGCTCAACCCCACTTGTTTTCAACGTCAAATATGAAACCTGTTTTTCCCTCACCATAACTATCTCCTTCGTCCTCTCTTTCCAGCCCTATAAGTTCGCTACTCACTTTCCTACCGCACGTTTTCTCACTCATGCATGAATACCTTTTATAAAGAATATTTAGTAAATTGCAAGGATTTCTATTGTTATTTAAATTAGCAAGATAAAGTCTGGAAATTTATCTAATTATATGAGTTACATGGATATCATGTTTAATAGAAAAAAGATGTTGTATTGAGATTTGTCACAATTATTTCTTCAATTTTGATTTAAGGTATTTGTTGTACTAAAATCTATCACAATTATTTTTCAATTTGGTTCAAGGCTATTATAAGATTTAATTTAAGATTTCTTTCTTGTCCAAAGTGAAAAGTAAGTTGGAATCTTGAAATATAATCAAAAAATGAAAATAGAAAGAAAATAAAATTAGGCTAAAATTATGGTTTGATATGAAAATTATAAAATAATAAAAATGAAAGTGATTATAATATGAAATCCTAAAACAAAATAAAGAGGTTAAGAGATAGAGTTCACCAAATGAAAAAGATAAAAAAGACTATTGTATTTTTAAATAATTTTTTATCATATAAATAAATAATTAATCTAGTAAATTAAAACTAGACTAAAATAAATGATCTAAATTGAGTACAAAACAAGTTTACATATATAAATGAAAGTGTAGTGCTAATGATAGTTTAGCCATTCTAGAATAGGTCAAAGTGTTGTGATTTGTTCTATCCCCTACAACAACTTATGATAGAGGATTTTGACAATACATTTGAGATCTTGTGAAAAATATGTCATCGAATCCTACAAATTAGTGATTATTGTCCAAGATATCCAATCCTATCCTACATCTATGATTCCTTTTAATATTTCTGAGTTTGTGCTAGGCATGGAAACTTATTTTATATTTACAATCTTGTACAAAAATAATGATCAAATATATTCCTATCACTAGCTCCAAATTTCATTCCTTTTATTTATGCACATACACTAGCTTACAATACTATTTAGAAAAAAAAGAGGTAGTTTCTCATACTAGGGTTGAAGTACTTTACCTTAGTCAATCCTATTTATAATTATTGTTCATGTTGTTTCTCTAACATGTCCCGTTTCTCTAAGATAGGGAATCTCCTCTTTGCCAAGTGATAATATATTGACATGTCTCTAGATCATATTCTCTAAATTATTCCCCTTAGCTTGCTTCTACATTTTCCTTGTCTCTATCACTTTGTGTTTCTTTTCACTATTTCATTTTATGCATGGTTGTCTTTGTTCCACTATTCATTTACCTTTCAAATTTCATATTTACCTTTTCCTAAGTGGTTCCTTCTTCCTCTTACTAGTTTTCTCATCTTTTTTATCCCACTTTTCTTTATCATCTAGCCTAGATAGCTACCCCCAAGCATGGTAAACTTTTGCTTCTCATTCGAGCTGTGTCTTAAACATTTTCTCCTCTTATCTTACTAGGACCCAAAATAGAATTGAAACCTAATTTCATAATTGCATTACATCCAAATTATTAGAGCACTCCCATAATTAATCTTTACTTTGGATAATATTAACCTTGGAACATTTTCTACGAGAGCCATTTACAGCCCAATAACCCCACATAAGTGAAGGAACAAGTAACAAGGAAAGATGAGATGATCACCAATCCTAACAGCCTTGAAACTTTGGATCAAATGAGTAGTTCCCCACTCCTGTCATCCACCAAAGCCGTAGTAACAGAACCAGTTGTATTATTCATTGCATCTAAGCCCTTAGGTTGGAAGGCAGGAAACCCTTGCACTAACTCTAGGAAAACTTGACCTTTCCGCCATTGGAAAGCACATGTGAGTCATTTATAGACACCTTGGTCCCCTCGTAGTGCCAGAAACAACATGATTTAGAGATAGAACTTGCACTTTTCCAAGCATCAACCACATGTCCAAAAGATGAGCGTCACTGTCTTCAATGAAAGTTAACCCCACTTGTCTTCAGCGTCAAATATGAAACCTGTGCTTCCCTCACCATGATTATCTCCTTCGTCCTTTCTTTCTATCCCTACAAGTTCGCTACTCACTTTCCTACTGGACGTTTTCTCACTCATGCTAAATACCTTTTATAAAGAATATTCAGTAAATTGGAAGGATATGAATCGTTATGTAAATTAGGGAATTCTTCTAGGTATATAGTTAGATGAATATCATGTTCAAAAGAATCATCTTCATTCAAAGAGGTAGTTGTATTAAGATTTGTCATAATTATTTTTTCAATTTGATTCAGGGAAGTAGTTGTATTAAGATATTTGGTAAATACTTTTTCAATTTGATTGAATGTTATGATAAAGTTTTGTTATGCTTTTCATAATCACCCTATTTTTTTTTGGATCAAAATGAGTCTCCCTTTGTTTTTGTTTGTCTTTGGTGTTTCTATGGGGTCTTAGGAGTTGTTCTTTTTCCTCCTAAGTCTTTATTTCATTTTGGTCCGGTGGAAGCAGATCCGGGATGGAAACTAGACTCATAACTTTCGAATCAAAGACAAAAGAGACAAAGCGAAGTCAAAACTTTACAAAGTTCCAAGTTTCTCTTTTGTCTTTGGATTCAGAGTTGGATAAGAGACTTGGGTAAAGTTTCTTGTTTTGTTTCGGCTTCGCGTCCGCAACCGCCTTACCTTCATTTTCCACATTGGTTGATTACTCGTTTACGTTTTTGGTTCCACGCCCAACCAAGCACATTTATTGCATTAAATACAACCTCCTCACATGCGCGAAATGTTTTTTAAACCTTAATCATGGTTGATTGGCTCATTATCTTTATTTTCTAAGTTTTAGCGAACTAGAGCTTGAGTAACTTTGAGAGGAGCATGATTTGATTGTGGAGGTGCGTTGGTGAGCAAATTCTTATCGAGTTTCAACCTTTCTTGTTGGAATTTCGAGGTAGGGTTGTTTTCCCATTCTGTTGGCATTTTTGTTTTTTCCTGTTTTGTTGGTGTTTTCATTTTTCTTCTTCGCGGTGTTCTTGCACGTTCATGGGACCTTTCTCGTGGATCTTCGCTCATTCCATTGTTTGTTTCTGGTTTCATTTTGTCTTTCTCCTGTTTTCCATTTTTTTTTTCTACTTTTCTTATTTGTTTTTGTCATTCTGTTGTCGTTTTTGTGGCACGTCTGTTTTGTCGTGCCCTAGTTTTAACTAGGGTTTCATTTGATGGGGTCTTTTGTGCTTTAAATGCTTCAAAATTTGTTTGACGACCCCTTTCATCCTATTCTCGTGTTGATTCAGTGGTTTTCATGTCGAGTTCTTGATGCCCTAATTACCTGAATCGACAAGTCACACACACTAGGGTTGGTGCGATGACCTTTACAATGTCGAGCCCTAAAAGTTTAAATCTCATATTTGCCCTATTAAAGGGTGAGGTTAAGCCCCTTTATTTAAATTTTCCTTATGGTTTTATGTGACCCAAGTCCAAAGCTCATGCGACCACGTCTTCAAAATTGCTTTGTTTGAATGGTAAACTAGCGGAAACGGATCCGGGAATGAACTTGACCCATAAGTGTTTTGCATGAGAGTTAATTCCCAAAATGGTCGCACTTTTGATGACTATTTTTTCCGGCCTTCACCCTTTTTCTTTGGCAGAAGTAGAGCTAGAGTGAGAAACGAATTTGGAACTATCGACTGGTTTTGGGTTCAGTTTCCGTTCTAATCCCGATTTCGGTCTCGTTTTGGTTCTAGTTCCAATCCCACCTATGTTAAAGGCTTTCTATTCCTATTTCTTCCCTGACTCTGCTTTCAGTGCATATAAAATTTGACTCTATATGGAGAGTTATCCTGAAGGAATAGAGAATGGTATGAGAGGTAAAGTATGATGTAATGATTTTCATTCCTTTGTTCATCTAATCTAGGGTTGTATTGCAAAAATAGAGGATGTCAGGAATATCAAAGGAAGCTTCTCAAAGAAGCCAAGTTGCAGAGAGTTCAAGGCAAGGAACCAAACCTAAAAAGATAAAAGTGGAACAACTCCCTTACACCTTGAGGTACAAGCGCCAAAGTCCCATTATTATAGCTAGCAAGGTGGATTCAGATCGGGTAGATATCATAGATACAAACTTAGGCCCATTCAATTATGAGGAGTTTCTTGAAAAGACATTCATAGAGGATGTAACAAGGAGAACATAAAGAATTGTTCAATCTAGATTGGCATATGTTGCTCTATTTCCTTTATCTATCCAATGTCCATAACTCATACTTATTGCAGTTGGGGCTTACAATCCTACAACTAGACAATGTGTAGACTTGCAAGGGAACACCATCATTGACCTTACTCCATAGATGATAAGGTTCATTTTTAATGCACCTACACCCCAAAACCATAGGCAACTCAATGAAGCAAAGGCATTGCAATTATATAGCAACAAAAAGGAAGTCAACAAGATTCACATGAACAAACAGTGGATGAGAGTTGAAAAGAAATCCCTGGCCAAGCTTATTGATCAGCCTAAGAGATCAAATTTCAGCAAAGAGATTGGTGACACAATCATGATGGTTTCTAGGGTGTTCGGAAAGAGTGATGCTTCACAATTCAAGGGATGGATGCTTCCATTCATTCAAATCATTTTGGATGGCATACAACAATTTGATTGGATCATGATTTTTTCAAAAAGCTTAAATAACTAGATGCTCAGGTTAAGGGAGACAAAGAGCTTCTTTATGACTTCCTATGTGATATATGCAGCTGCAAGTAGGGGCATTTTCCCTAGTTTGAATGCAATTGGAGTATTGGGAGAAACCCATAGAAAACATAAGGTGTGGGATCATTATGATCAATTAACTTTGCAAACTTTTGAGTTGCATTATAGAAGAGTTAATAATGCATTCTTGTATGCCATCATTAATCAGCTAATAGGAGATGCAAGGTATAGAATGAGCATGGATGCCATGGAATTCATTGCAAAATGGGGACATTGGTACATCCAATACCACAAGTTCACCTACTTTAGGTTGGCTACTTTTGATGGCAATCCTAATTTACTGCCTAGATGATGCAATAACAAAATTGTTCTGATGAAGTTCATTTACCAAGCTATAGGGGTCAACACCATATTTACTAAGAAACATAAGCTTGGTTGTCACAAATTTACCATGAGGTTATAGGAGTATAGTTGTGCACACAATGTGGCAGCCAAGGTAATTTGTGATGAATTGATCTATTTAAAATTGGGCTTATATACATCTAGGAAGTATTTTGATCCCAAGCACAAGATGCAAGGTTTGCTTCCTACAATTTTTGACAAGCATTTAAACTTGTTGGATGATTTTTGGATGGATCTACAGGATGATTATGATTTAAGAAGGGGGAATTATGAAAGGTTTTCCATCCCATTAATGATTGAGTATGGGGTGAAGGAAGATATTCCTGACACATTATCGGATGATGGTGTAACCTTGGATCCCTAGTATGATGTTGACAATATAGGTACCAAAAACTTGGATCAAGTGAATTGGGATGAAGATGAATCCATTGACATCAAGAAAATTGCAAGGCCAGTCCTAGATAGAAGTATCCAATGGGTGGTTATGAGGGTTAAGGAGGCAGAGGATAAACCTTCTGAAAAGAAAAAGGTTATAGGTACCACCCAGGGGTATAGAAGAACAAAAAGGACAACTCCTAAGGAGCCATTTGAGTTTTTCCCTTCCAATTCTAGGGAGGAGATTGATCCAACAATTCCTGCTTAAGATGTTCTTGAATCACAAGGAGTGGAGGCCACAACAAAAGCTGGAGGGGAGGATTCATCTCAACCTGGTGTTTCAACAACTACTGGAGGTGAAACCTCAACTCAACCTCCTCTTACAGAGCAACCAATTGAGGGGATGTCCACTGGAACCCTTCATTAGGAGGCTTAATCCCTAAAAGGGATGGAGCATGAGATTGAAATCCATGATATTGATACAGATTCTAAGGCCACCCAATTTGACAAGGAGATTCATGTGTTTGCATCTAATGAAGAAATTGAAGATGTGGGAATGACATATCCTCACTCCTAAGGAACAATGGAAATTGTTTGAAGACGCAAAAAGGGAAGAAGATGACAAAGCACAAGTTGAGGCAATTGCTAAGTAATAAGAATGTGAGGCTAAAGATAAAGAAGAGGAGTTAGCAAGGAAACAAAAAAAGAAGGAAGACTTGCTGCAACAACAAAAAGAGAAAGAATTGAAGACTAAAGAAGAAAGGGACAAATTGGCTATGTTGCAGAAGATTCATGAGCTTGAAGAAGAGAAGGCTCAATAGAGAAGAGATAGAGAGGCTCTTGAAGCCAAGTTCAAGGTTGTTGAGGAAGCTCATAGGAGGAAAGAGGGGGAAGAATGCCCGTTGAGAGAAAAGGAGGCAGAAGCACTGGCTAAACATGAACAAAAGTCTAAAGAAGCATGGGATAGAGTTAAGGATCTTGAAAGACAAAGGAATCAAATGTATGAGAAGAGGAGGCTAGAAGAAGAACGTTTGCAAAAGAGCTAGAAGCTAAAAGGGTGCACGAGCAAAAAGACAAGGTTGAAGCTGAAAGGCTTGCAAAAAAAGTTGCAGAAAGGGAACAACAATAGGTACAAGAGGTTGATTCTCAACCTAAGACCACCATTCTGCATCCTCTTTCCTCTACCACTATTGCTTCTTCTTGCACACAAGTGGCTACCACTGCTATTGCTCCAACATGGCTGAAACTAGACCTTGAGAGGAAACAAATAGTCTAACCTCAGCCCTTGAATTGGGAAGAAACGATGAAGGAAATAGAGAAAGAGAGGCCCAAGAAAAAGGCCAAGGTTCTCCATTCCAAGAAGCTCACAGATGTAGGTGAAATTATAGTTGAATGTGCAATCCCTATGGTGGATAAGGATAGACAAGATATGCAATTGTCTGACTACCATTAGTGTACTGTTAATTTGGTGAGACCTACGAGGAATCAACAAATGAACCTTATTAACATTGTTGCATCTTGCACAAAATATAGGATGATCAAGGATAAACAATGGAAGGATGAACTTAAAGCCCAATTGGATCAGTTCCATAAGGTCTTGAAGGATGTTTCTAGTCCTATTTCTCAACAAGCTGGTACTCCAGAAATACCAATCTTACTAAGCAAGAAAGTGGTTGATGATTTGGTACAAATGAGAAGTAAAGTTGGGATGCTTGATAGATGGGCTGATCATTTGAATCAAAAGGTTGGTGAGCTGCTTGTTAACCATTTTAAATTTCATGAAGGTGCATTGGATTTTGTGGATGATATGAATCAACATGCTGAAGTCTTGGAGAAACAAGAGGAAGAATATAGAGAGCATACCAAGAAATTAAAGGACATCAACAAGGTGCTAAATCAAACTCTCTTGGAGCAATCTATTCTCAATGAGGATAATGCAGACTTCATTAAGAAGACAATAAGCATAATCAAGTTTAGATCTAAATTCATTTAAGAACATAAAAATGAAGTTCAAGAAGCTAGCAAATATTTGAATGAACAGATTGATGAATTAGAAGCAGTAATTTCCATTTTAGTTAATGTGGATATCCCTATGAAAGAAGGTCTTCCTCTTGATAAATTGAAGGAGAAATGGAATAATAGATTTGAGGAAGTAATGCAAAAAGAGGATGATGGTGAAGACTTGTTTCTAGATAGGCTCATGGAAATCAAAGATGAAGTAAACGCTGCTAGGAGTGAATTGATTAAATTGAAAGTTATGCAAGAGTTTGCCTCCACAAAATTGAAAAGAATCAAATTTGAAGATAATTGGGTAGATAGACCTGATGCAGATATACTTCAACAAGAGCTCACTAGTTATGATGAATACCTTCTTGAGAAAAGTACATAGGAATGAGTTGGCAATGGATCATTCTTTCTTGGTGGAAAACTTTCTCTTCTCTCCTATTTTGCAGGATTAGGACATGAGTTTAACTACAGATCTCATTTAGCAGTTCTACCTTCCTCCTTTGGGTGTCAAATTTCAACAACAGGGCCATCAACCATTGAACTGAAGATCAGCTAGTGTAGTCACTTCATGCAGTTCTAGTTCCTTAATTGGTGGATCTCAATTTTTGATTGAGAGAAATTAGTGCATGGCTTCCCTATATGTAATTTTTCACTCCATTTTGTAAAGGTTGGTTGATTGAAGAAGGATTAGCCACATGATGAGATAGCAGATAGTGTTGTCATATTTTTAGGATTTTATAAATTTTCAAGCAAGATACTTTGAGAAACTTTGTTATACAACTTTTATGCAAGGATACTTAGATACTTTTAGAAGTTTTTCAATACAGTTTCATGTTACTTTCAAAGTTTGGTAGTTAAGGGATGATGCTAATGAATCATAGTCATTCGGATTCCAGTGAATGTTGTGCATAATTGTTTCTTATTTGATGCAAATCAATAGAAGAATCTAAATTTGAGACTATTTCATTGAATTGTCTATGAATGGAATTTGTTTATATCTATTGATCTGTTAATTTTTACAATGAGTTGGTGATGTGTTTTGATCTTGAAACAAAGCTTTGATGAATGGTTGTGATTGTTGAATGTTCACTATGAATGTATGCAATAGTATAGGTCATACTATGGTTTGCATCATGTTATGGTTTTGGTTAGTTGAGAAAACACTCATTGTTAAGATACATGTCTAGATATGAAGGAATTTATATTCATATTTTGTTGTTCTAAAGCCCTGTTCTATCATTTTATGTTTATTTATACCCCTCCAATGTAGGTTAATTGATATGATGCAATTTGTATTCCTTTCTACCAACAGGGCCCTTGAATATTACGGTTGCATTGGCCACTAAATCAGACCAACATAGTTGAGAACCAAGTACTAGGACCTTGGAAGATAGGCAGTTTTAGACCAGCTATCTTTTTTAGGAGAAATAGGATAGAAATATTTTGTTTAATGTTGTTATGCTTTTTTGACCATCAACAAATCTAGTGCTAGAAGGAGGGTTCGAGGAACAAACTGGCTTGAATTGGGTCATTCTCACCAGAAAGGTTTGAAAGAGTTCTCAGATCTCATAATCTAGAACCATTGGTTGAACTCCAAACCCCTATTAGGTACAGGCCCCAAGCCTATAGAGTTTTGATCCCACTATTGTCACCACCACTTACTCCACCTAGGTTTCCACAAAATCCACCTATTCCACAACTATCTCAACCAGTCCCACCGCCAGCCATGGCTTTCTTCATGAATAACCCCTCTCCACTGGGGACAATCCCTAGTGGTATACATGATCTACCCAAGAATCCAAAGAGATTATGTCCCAAATATATTCCCGGAGAATCAAGGAGTGTTGAAGAGCACATATAGGCATTTTAAGATGCATGTACTCATGCTCAAGTAGCCCACCATGATGTTGTATGTATGTTATTCCCCTACTCTTTAGGTGACATGGCATACAACTGGTATTTGAATCTACCCTAGGGGTCTATTCTGAGTTAGACAGACTTAGAAAATTCCTTCATCAATCAGTTTCGGGTCTATGTAGACCCAACCATTTTTGTATCACCAATTTTCTACCATAAGAAAGGAACCTCATGAACCATTACCATTATTTAACACAAGATTCTATAGGATGTACCAAAGGCTATAAGATCCTTACTTGGTCGCTGAAAATATTGCCATTTTGGCATATTTAAGAGCCATAAATCCCTTGATTGGCCTATTTTTGCAAAGAACGTATACTTTCGTTGAAATTTATTCTCTGTCTAAAGTGTATCACCTATCCATTAAATTGCAACAAAAGATAAGCTCACAATCATTGAGTTTAGGAGGAGTTCTTCCTCCCATAGGATAAAAAATTCCTAATCCAACTCCTCTATTTAATATGGTTTGAAGGATGTCTTATTCCCAATATGGACTCATGGATGAGTTACAAACTCCACCTCCTCTACCATTCTTCACTAATGGGGCTCTGGATTCCTCCCAGCAATCACAAAACTACCATAATCAAGCTAGAGGGTCAAATCCTCCTAATCAACCATCTGTTGTGAAGACTGCAAAAAGTGAATGAACTATTCAATTGACTAATGAAATTTAAAATCTGAAGAAGAATTTATCTCAAAAGTATAATGATATGGCCCAGCTTAGATACAACCCCCCTCAAAACCAAAATCAGAATTACCAAAATCAGGGAGGGTATTCTAATCAAGGTGGTTACTCCAACCAAAACTCTAATCAAAATCAGAACACTAATTAGAACTAGAGGAACTTCCAAAGCCAGAATTCTCCTAACCAAAATTACCAGAATCAGAATAGGGGATACAACCAGAGGTCCAACAACAATAGACAATGGAATAATAGGCCAAACAATGGGGGCATTTCCCATAATTATCAAGCTGGTGATGACAAGCCACACATTGCAAATGTGGCAGATCTCAATTTTATGGCGAATTGGTGTAGGTTGCACGACACTGCACCTCATTCTGAGGTTAACTACCCAGAAATGGAGATGGTGAAGATTGTATAGGATGATGCTCCATTACAAGGTTCTCCCAACAAGTCTAGTAGATCCACAAATACCACCATGGCTTATGATCTCTTTTTTGAGGAATCTCCATTCCCAAGCTAAGAAGAAAATGAGCCAGTAGAACACATATATGATGCTCAGGCCTTCCAGTCCAAGGGAGGTCATTTCCTCAGGAATCATAATAAAGGGCTATTCACCACATTTTCCCCTCCTAGCACCATGGTTCCACGTAACCAGAGTGCGGACAACAATCCACCACCACCAAAAGGGCCACCCAAATCTCAAAATAAAGGTAATTCATCAGCTATTCCTAAATATTAGGTGAAGAATGATACAAAGTTTGATTTTATTGCAGAGATGTAGAAGCAAAAGATTGCACTATCATTTTTTGACATTATGAAGTGGTTCCTTTCCCAATGAGACATTGTGTATCAAGCCCTGGAGGAGGAGGATAGATCAAAAGGAAAAATTAAGGCGACTCCAACAAATGAAATGAATGCAGCCCTGTACAAAGGAAAGACAAGAAACCCACCTTTCTTTTTAAGCTGAAGGATTTTTGGAAAGAATTTGCACAACTGCCTCTTGGATTCTCGAGCATCACATAACATCATGCCATTCTCCATTTGTAGAAAGTTAGGTTTGAATCCGCTTCAGACTAACAAAATGGTGATTTAGTTGGACAAAACTGAGGTCAATGTGGTAGGAGAACGGAAAAATATTCATGTGTAGGTTGGATTTGACCCAAACTTATATGGATATCCAAGTGGTTGATATCCCAGAAACATATGGTGTGCTTCTAAGCTAAGACCTAATGAAAAGCATTAGGGGATATTTTTCCTTAGACTTCTCACATATGTGGCTACCATGGAAAGGGGTAGCAACACAAATCGGGATTGAGAGTGAGCCTAGGCTCAAACACATGATCACTAAATACGATTCTGCTAATGAGGTAGCTTACTTCAAAACTGAGCTAGGATTTTACAAGAGGGATGAAATCATGACCTTCTCAATGCTCAATTTTGATGATCCACTACCTTTAGAACATAGTGACCCAATGACCATAGTCAACCAACAAGTTCTAATTAAAAATTTGCAACAAGATAGGATGGTTCTGGGAGAAGAGGCTGATCTTTGGAGTTTGCTGCTCCCCAATTGGTGCAAGATTCATTATCAGAGTCCTTTTGAGTTGAAATATCAACCTTGCATAGATATGTTGAACCATGTCTACCAAGATGAGGAAACTTGTGAATGCCAACTTGAAGCACCCACTAATCAATTTCCATTTGAAGCTAGGGATGCCACAATACTGACAAGAACTAATCTCAATGAAGAGGAAGATCCTTCCCAACTTGAGCAAACTCAGGTTCTATGATCTGACCTCCAAAGAAAGATTGAGGAATCTAAGTCTTTGTCTGTCACACCTACCCCAGATAAAATTCCAATGCTTAAGGCATTGATGAAAAATGTACTAAATTGTGAAGTGATCGAAGAAGAGGTTCATGAAGTAGTTCTTGTACATGTTTTGAATCTAGATAAATATTTTGATAAACATTTTTCATAGCAGCCTTCAAATCTAGATAGCCAACACTAGTCTGAGCTGCCACCCACTTCTAGTAAGCAATCACCTATAGTCTCAAAGAAGAAAGAAATTCTAACTCCGGACCAATTGTGGAGTCTTAAATTTGATGGCTCTAAGTATACATCAGGGAGTGGAGTGGGAATTGAACTAACCAACCCAAAAGGGAGGACATATTTTGCATCTTACAGGTTGTAGTTTGGCTACACAAACAATGTGGAAAAATATGAAGCACTAGCTCAAGGACTGATGTTTTCTCATCAGAAGAAGGTTATAGCTCTCATGGTTATGGGAGATTCTGAAGCTATTTTTAAACAAGTCCATAGTCAATACACCTGCCACAAAAAAAGATTGGCTGCATACAAGAATAGAGTTTGGAATCTGATTGAGGATTTTGATGCTTTTGGAATCACTTTGATTCCTAGAGAGAGAACTCGATTGCTTATGCACTTGCTATTGCTGCTAGCACTTTGGAGCCCATTTAGGACTCCAAGTTGAAGATATTTTTAGTTGAATTAGTCTTGATCCCAGCCATCCTGGATAATGTCCAAAAATTTTAGGTCTTTGATGATGACCAACATATACTTTCCTTCCTGGTGAGTTCAAATGTCTTTGAGGGACAAATAATTGATGAATTAGAAAGAGACTAGGGAGATTGGGATCTTGAGAATTGTGATATAGAAGGGATACTCAACTTTAAAAAGTAACAACATTCCCAAGGGAATGGTGACTTTGGAAAGGATCTTTGACTCTGACCCTCAGGATCGTGAAAGGGTGCCAACAGAAAGCGATTGAGGGAAGTATGAATCTGTCAATTTGGATGATTCAGGTCTAGAAAATAATGTGTATATGGGAAAAACCTGTCCGAAGGAAATCAGAGACAAAATGATTAAGGTGCTGAAAGAAGAAATTGCAGCAATTTCTTGGGGATATGA
>VDFB02016349.1:0-86382 GCA_007258455.2 Sequoia sempervirens
GACACAAAAATCGGTGTTTATTGGAGGAAGTTCCTTGGGTACCCATTATTTCCGTAGATGTTTGTACCTCAAGGGAACCTCAACGTTGCCTATGCTCTCATCATCATAAGAACATGACCCCCCTTCAGCAAGAAAAAATTCCATGCATTTACAGAATTTTCTTCTGATCTTTTGACCTCTAGTTGATCTCCTTCTTTTAGACATACTACATGTCTCACTTTCCTCTTCTCTTCCTAAATTTCCCTCACTCGAGGGAAGGCAGTCGACATAAATACCTGGCCCGGTGGTACTTGAATTCATAAGGATGTTGGATGAAGTTCTTTCATGGTGATGTGATCCCAAGGTGACATTTATGATTAATCTATCATTTTATGTCGAATTTTCACGAGGTTATAAAAGGTAATCAAGTCTTGATAGATTGCAAGTTATTGTTACCATCAAATGTGTCCATCACAAATCAAATCTACTTAGAGTTTTAACTCCCAAACTTTGTAACAAGTGTTAAATGTGACTATGGTCCACCAGTTACACAACCAAGGCCTCAAATGTATTCTCTAATTGTAATCAAAGGACTTTTTCTCTTCATTCAAGTAAATAACCTTGAAGGGAAACACCACCAAGTGGTTTATTGGATGCCTACATGACTAAAATAGCAGCAAATTTACATTTAATTTCCATATGTCTAAGTGTTTAACGGGGAGGGAGAGTGTACTAGGCCTGGTTAAGTCTTCATAAGTTTATGCTTTGGCAATAAATTTTTTTTAAGTCATCTTAAATCTTCCTATGTCTAATTGCTAGGAGACTTTTGGTATGTTTTAAAGTAGGATGATTGATGAAAGAGCCAAGAGCTTCTCCATGGTATTTAGGTACACATAGCCGGTCCTCTCTTATCTGGTTGGACATGATTTAAGAACCTTATGAATTATTCATTTAACCTAAGGTTTTATCATAATGCCATTATTGGAAAAGTATGATCAAATTCTTCTATTATGAAGAATTTGTCTATGTGCCTCTAGTAATCATTATAAATGTTTGTAAGGAAAAAATGACTAATTGCATCAGGTAGGAGAGAATCAACTTTGAGTTCTTCAAAGATTACATTCCTCTATTCATAATTTTTATGGGTTGTGTGTGGAGGAAGTTATCACTACCAAGAGGGAGGAGACCTTTCCTTATGATGGAACTTCAAAATTTTGCTCTTTGTGTTCCATTTTTATCTTGCCTTATGTCTTTGGTCATCTATGGTGTTTGGGAAAATCCTAAGGTTGGGGTTTTACCTTTGTCTTCATGTAAAACCCTAGTGTTTATCTTACGCCTTGGGTGGGATCTTTTGGGCCATTACTTTTTGGGGAGGGTTTTAAAACAACTTAAGCCCCATCGCTTCATCTAGGCTGGGCCCCTTTTGATTTATTATTTTATTTCCTTCACCTGACTTTATTATTTCCTAAGTCTTGGATGGTCCCATGCTCCCTCGTTTAAAAAACAACTTATGTCATTGTTTATCATCGGCCTAGTGATGCCCCCTTGTTCTTTTAATAAATGTTTTATATTTTGCAGAGGGACAAGTTTGTGTGACTGTAGATCAATTATCATTTGATCTCAGTTGTTCCCCACCATCTCGTGATGACCCCACCACACTGTTTTGGTTGATCGCAATATCACGGGCGAGCGCCACATGTCTCATTTAATGAAGCCAAAGAGATGATAGAAATATTTTGATACATTTATTTGGTTTTAATACATTATGTAGTGGGTTACTAAAGCATTTATGAGATGCACGTGTTTCAAATCAATGAATATGTTATAATCTCAATAAGAAAGGTGCTTGATGGTTAATGACAAAGCTGGAGACTTTGTTGAACGAACAAGATTACCGATGGTTGAGATCCACGGTTTCCCGCCATAGCATGATCATAAGTTGTGAGGTCTTTATCGATCGCGATATCGTGGGCGAGTGACATGTGGATTTCCTTTGCAATGCATAGTATGGTGGGCCCTTATTGCCATGATGGAGATCATGTCAGTTTGTTTTGAAGAAATCCATTTGATCATCTGACCAAAGTGAAGGATCGATGGGTAGTATTTGAATCTGCATCAAATGTGATTGGAGCTATTCGTGCAATGCGTGAGTAAGCATTAATGGCGGATGAGACATCTACTAGCATGATTTGATCGAAATAAAGTTACTATTATCCTACTTTTATTGTGTCACAAAGCATTCAAACATCTTTGCGGAGCAGTCTCAAGGCCAAGGACAAAGTTACGAGTTGTTACAGCAAAGATTTGGGTTTCTGCAACCACAATGCACCGTGAGTTGATTTTTGTATCTCCTGGTTAATCTGAATTTGAATTTGGGGGAAATTTGTTGTGTGCTTGTCGGAGGGCTTGTTGATAATTTTTTTAGGGATATATAGGTTAATTGAATTGTGGGGAATTGCAAGGTTTTATTTTGTAATTTCATATTTCTATTTAGCCCTAGTTTGTTTGAAGTTTGAAATAGCAAGGAATCCCTAGTTTACCCAAGATGGCACCGTCAAAGTAGCATTTTGGCCAGATTGATTATTTAAATAGAAACCTATATGATGATTTTTTGGATCAATTGCCCTTGTCAACGAATGATAGGAAGAAGGGGTTGGTCTTGATGCGAGGAAAAACCCTAGGGGATGGATTGGTATATAAGTGTTCCAACATAGTCGATGTTAGGGTTCCTCTTACAGGTTTGGACAGAGGAATTTTCCCCACCCCTTTTCAAATGGTTGGATGTATGATATGGGGAAGCTGGTGGTATCGAATGTGTTCCCTAATATAGATTTCCTTGGGGCAGTGGTTGCACGATATGACCCTATCACACGGGTGATTAGAGATAATGATGGAAGGGCTCTGTTAAGCATTAACAGAGAGGAATTCCAATAGGTTTTTGATCTGAGTGAGCCTAGTATGTTCTTTTTTCCTATTGATCTTGAAGAGATGAAATGGGAATATGGGAAATTGAAATAACTTTTCAGAGTTAAGTTGCTCCCACCTCATTTGGCTAGGGCAGGAGGCTCAAGATTCCATATTAGCCCTAATGACCAAGAACCTTTCAAACTGAATTACTTTGAAAATCATTTTTTGGCCACCTTTTACTCATTGTGCCAGATTTTGGGTTTTAACCCCAACATAGTGATGCCTATTGCTTACATGTTCATGGGGGTGCAAATACAACACCCTAATTTCTCAGTGATTTATGATTTTGCTTCCTTTTTGGCAAAAAAGATACATGGACTGTTGAAGTTGCAGCAAAATGATGTAGGCACTCCATTCTTCTGGTACTCCATGTTAATGTATATGTTCTTGTATAAGAATGTTGAATTCTTCTCTAAGAAGATGGAGTTAAGGCAGTTGGTTAATAGAGAAAGATTTCCAGTGCAGGTGTGGACTACAAATTTATCATGTAATAGGGAGAATGCCAGTTATGTGCACTTTGACAATTGTTTTACTTCCAGATTGAGAGCCAGGTTGATGGTAAATGTACCCAGGATTCCTGAGGAGTTGCATGATTTCCTCATACCAAAGTGGAGGAAGCTAGAGTTGAAGGTTTTTCACAACTGGGGTGACATTATTCCATACCCAGTCAACATTGTCTTGAGGGTGTATGGTTTTCAAGGGACCCCTCATATTTTGCCATACAATGTGCCACTAAGAGTGGGATTTGTAGAGGTTATGTGGTAGATTGGTTGTATCCATGAAGACAACCTTACTGGGAAAGGTAAAGGAACTTTTTTCCCAGACTATACTGTGGTGTCAAATTTTGTTTTTTCAAAAGGAGGTTGGGTACACTTTGGGAAATTTTTTGAAGAATACCATTTGAGGTGTGGTCCCAAGCGGTAGCATGATCCTGAGGGCTTCTTTTCTCTTTTCAAACAAAGGATAAAATGTGGTATGTTTGTGCATGAGTTCAACTTCCCTGAGGACTTGATTAGAAATGAGTTTGACCTAAGTAGGCAGGAGTTGAACAAGGAGAAATGGATAGCTTATGACAAGCTATTGGCCATTGTGCACAAAATGGATCCAAAGTATGATCCATTGATGGAGTTTAGTCCACGTCATAAGAAAATTGACTTTTTGATGGACAGCTTCAAAGAAATCATGGGTACCTTGATGACCAAGAAGGTAAACTTGGAGTCGGCTCTGGGCATATAGAAGCAAGATACCAAGCCAATTGAAATGAGCCCAACCTACCAACTTACAGGGAAAAGGCCTATTTATAGGAGGAAAAGAAATTATAGCAGTGATGAGGAAGAAGAGGATAGAAAAGGAAAACAAATAATGAAATTTCCTACACAACTAGGTCTAAAGATCAAAACACCTGGGGAAATTAAGATTATTGATTTGGAATCATCACCTAAGAGTAGTCCCTCAGCACCACCATCAGAGCCAAGCCCTAAGAGGCAAAAGATTGAACAATCACAAGAAGATTTGGTGAGTGAAATTGTTGTCACTGACCAGGACATGCAGATGGGTATGCCTTCCCCTCCCAGGTTGGCTGAATTGACTCTCTCTGATCTGGATATGAAAGGAAAATGTTTGCAAGATGCAAGAATGGAAGCATGTAAGGAATTTCTTGATGATAATGCATTTGTAAAAACTTTGGTCTTCTTGCAACTAGTATGGAGAATGAAATTGGAAGAATATCAGGATAAATGCAAGAGGAGAAGAGAATTGAGACCTAACAGGTTAGACTAGGAGAATGATGATGAAGTGAGAGCTGAATTAATGGAAGAATTGAAGAGAATCACTCCTGAGGAGGGGAGAAAATTGGTAAATCAAGCTAGTGTCTTGATTTTTTCTGAGTGGGACATTGCAGATGCTATAGCTTTTAACGCTATTCTGAAGTCCAAATATCCCTTGCAAGATTCTGAAGAAGAGGTCAAGGAAACATTGCAAGATTCTGCCTTTAGTGAAGAATATGAGACCTTGGCAATTTGGGCTTTGGCCCCTCAAGGGAGAAAGCCAAATGTTACTGATATTAACCCAAATTTAAGAGGAGGGTTGATAATAAAGAGGGCTTCAGAGACCTCAACTACAGAGGCCACTAATTTGACTATAAATGTGGCCAAATTGGCCCAAAAGATTGCTGAAAGAGAGGAGGCTAAAAAGAAAAGCCTAATGGAGAAGTACAATTTCATAATTGGGGAATATAGCAAGATGCAACAAAGGAATGTTGAGCTGTAGAATGAGGTGGACAGATTAAAGTACAAGCAGATTGGGGAGACATCAAATGCTCTAGGGATCAGAACATCTCCTTCCACATCAGGGTCAGCACCTCCTCCATCTCCCATTGTTTCTACATCAGCCCCCCCAGCCAAAATCCTTCCCTCAACCCTACTTTGGAGCTAATTGATGAAGAAATAGAATGCTCTGTTGATCCTAGAAAGAAGTAGCTTATGCACAAAATTGTAGAGTTATAGGCATCCTTGAAGGTAAGTGAGAAGGGAGTACTTTTAAAGCAAAGGGAGGTTGTTAATACTGTATTGAGGCATTTGAATGAGAAATTTGATGACAGATTGTCATATGTGTATTCTTTATATTCTTTATTATTAGATGCTATAAAGAATATTGATAGTGATCAGGAGGTAGTAGTACCATTAATTGAAAATTGGATCCCTAGGGCCAATGATTTAGACATAATGTATAAAGCCTCAAGGTTTGATATAAATAATAGGCCCAAGTCATTAAAGCCTACTTAGGTGTTAGTTAAGTCATTGCAAGGCTTTTAGACCTTACCAGATGAATGAGTAGGAAGATCAGAGAGTTGGTGAAGAACTTTGATGATTGGAGCAACACATTGTTACCTAACATAATTGATGAGCAGGGAAATATCAGGTCACTCCAACAGTGGAAGGATTGGGAAAATGAGGTCATCAATGATCAAATTAGATTAATTTGTGATGACTCAGATTATGATTTTTTGGTGAGCTGTATGGACAAAATCATTAGCACCAGCTCATTCTTGGAGTCTTTTGAAAGAGAAGGGAATCAGGTGGTAGTTAAGTACAAACCTTATAGTGTCAAGGTGAATGAGGTGATCAATTTTGATTGGCCAACTGATGAAGAGTACCAGAAATGGGTAAATGTATATTTAATTGAGGAAGAGTGAAAAGGAGTAGGCTGCTAACGGTTGACAAATCAGTTGTTGCAGTTACGATAGATTCTAGTTTTGTTTTTTGGTGACAGTCTAGGTGCAGAATTCTTGAAGTTTTTTGTTGTTGCATCAACCATTCTCGATGGAGCACGATGAACAAGAAGATTCTCTGGGGAGATTGTTGTTCTAACAAACTTTTTGAATATCACAAGGCAGTTCGATTAGATGGTGACACATGTGCTTTCTGGCCTAATGCTTGTTTGCTCCTTTTTTTCTATAAGAAGGATTTCAAGGCCAAAAGTACGGGTTAACAAGTTAGATATTTTTGGTCGAGTCTAGATGAAGTTGCACAACAAATTGTAAAGTCTGATGGTTTTATGGAAAATGCAATTTAGGTTTTGAGTCATTTTAGTAGAGTTTGAATTCATGAGGTTGATGTTTTATAATGATCTTGGCATTTGAATTGATATGATTAATTCAAACTCATGTCTCTCCATTGTACAAACATATCTGAATTTTGAATAAAATGATCGAAGTTGTTCGTTCATGCTACTTTGTTGGCGGGGTGTGTGATTTTTGTTTTTAGCTTTAATTCAAGGAATTAATTAAAATGCTTGAATGTGATTTGGCAGGTGGATATGTTTTGTATAAGGATTTGATAAGTAGTATTGGGTTAGAATACATATTGATGAGATTGTAAATCAATGTTATGAAGGATCTTATATGTTATGTGTTAAATCTGTCATAAACCCTTAAATGCTTATAAATTTGACTCCTCCAATGGATATATGGCATTGATCTAAGTTGTACTTATTCGTATGGTTTAGTATTTGTTTTCCTTTACCTAGAGCTTGCTACAAATTGCAAATCAATGACTATCTTATATTGTGAAATGTTGTTGTAGTTATCTCATGCTCCAAATAGTTGATATTATTGATAAACAACCAATTATATTCATTATTATCCTATTATGTTGAGCTATTAAAACTGAGATTATTTGTTGTTGTTAATGGTATTTATGAGGGAAAAACCACGGTGAGGGTTAACTCACAATATAAAGATTATAAAACAGAGGCACACTGTCAAGGGCTCATTGCCCATAAGAGGACTCACTGTCCAAGTACAAAGGCTCACTGCCTACAGAAAGGACTCACTGTCCATAGAAAGGACTCATTGTCCAGCAGGGAGGCTCACTGCCTATAGATACAAAAGAGAACAAAATGATCCACCACAATGACACTAGTACAATAACAACAATATATGACTAAATAAACTACTAAAAATTGCATATAAATGACTAATTTTGGTCACGTGACCATTAGTAGTTTATTGCCGGTCATTTATAACGCGACCAAATTTATGACTAAACTATTTTATTCATTTATCTAGTCATTGATTTAGTCATTCATTTGGTCATTCATTTAGTCATTGATTTAGTCGTTAATTCAGTCATTGATTATTGTTAACTGGTCATTTATTTAATCATATATTTAGTCATTGATTGTTATTAATTGGTCATTTATTTAGTCATTACTTTAGTCATATATTTACTTTAGTCATATACTTAGTCATTAATTTAGTCATATATTTAGTCATATATTTATTCATTAATTTAGTCATTTAATCATTTAGTTATATATTTAGTCATTAATTTAGTCATTTAATCATATATTTAGTCATTTAGTCATTGATTTAATAGTATATTTAGTGCATTTTTAATTGTTATCATTTGGTAGTTTATTTTATTAATCAAAAAGATCACTTATCAAATATCTAAAATATTTGCACAATAAAACAATGAGAAGGTAAAAATAGCTTATTTTATTAATCAAAAAAATGTTACATACAGCTGTGTAAGCTTGAAAATGAAGTTACATTTTGTTGTCCCAATATGAAAGAACTTGAAAGATTACAATACATTGCTAAGAGAGAAAAAAACTAGCTAAAATCTACTCCAAAACCTTTCCTTTATGTTGTTCAACAACTTACAAAAGAATAGGAACATGTATATTCTTTTATATCATAACCTATAGTCCCTTACCCTTGTAATGCTTGTTGATCCTCTAAATATCATTTGTGCATGACTGTTATTTTATATCATAACCTATAGTCTCTTACCCTTGTAATGCATAAGTACATGATACATCTTTGCAAAGGAACTTTCATTCTATGATTGTGATAAAGCTTCAATCATCTGTAGGCTGCCCTCCTTCTGATTACTATCATCTTATGACCATGTTAATTGTTACTTCTTTGTTTCTATTACCATTGAACTATCCCTTAAAAAATTTGATCATTTACCTCTTCATCTTCATATCTTGCCGGTTTCTTTATCACCAATCACGAATCCTACCAACTGAAGTAAATTTGAGTCATTGTCCACAACTTTCTTGCCTGTCAGCAACTCCAGAAGAATAATACCATATTTGTAAACATCAGATTTCTCATTAAGCCTTGAGGTTCTTGCATATTTAGGGTCAATATAACCAATAGTACCCATAATATAGGTGGAGGTGCGAGTTTTGGCCAAGGAAATGCACTTGGAAATGCCAAATTTTGACAAATGTGCTTCAAAGTTGTCATCTAAAAGAATGTTAGATATCTTTACATCCCTTTGAACAATGCATTGGTTACAGTCACGATGAAGATATGTTAATCCTTTTGTAGCACCATAGGCTATTTTTAGATGAGTATCCTAGTCTAATTTAATCTTCTTTGATGTTCCTACACAAAAAATTAAAATGTTTGTTAGGTTCTCCCCAATCTATTTTGATCAGATGGTAGAAATATTGATTGGACTCATATTTCATAAATCTATCATGTTTCTGCATAACATCGTAGGATGTCCCGAAGACTTCCATTTACCATGTAGTCATAAAATAGAAACAAGAAAAATATAGAACTGCATAGTACTGAAAAGAAAACCTAGAAGAAAGGATGTTGAAGACATTCAGCTACAATTGGCACCTACATTTTCTATACAGCCTCGACTCTGTCCACCTAGTCCAAAACAAAAAGCATCTGAACGAAGTTAGAATCCCCACAGAATCATAAAGGACAAAAAACTTCATATGCTGACAACAACAAAAGTAAATACTAAACAAGAACACTTCCCGAACTGCATTCACAAGCATAAATTTAGAAATATACTATTAATAGACTAGAAAGAGAGTACTTTGATAGAAAGAAAATAAGAGACAAAAAGTGAAGAATAGTTAGTTTAAAAAAAGATGGGATCTCTAACATCAGATATTATATTTAAAAATTGAATTGTGAGGTTTATAATCCAAAGATCCCACAATAGTAACGGTCATTGTGACATATTTTGTACCCATCTAGATACGTGTCCTCACATAATAAGGTGCAATATATTTCATTCACAAACATCTATTTTCATTAAGGAAGAAAACATCAAGAAAAGCTATTCATGATGGCTTAGGACAAGAAACACGTAGAATTTTTGGAATTCCACATGTTTGTTAATTTATGCAAGCTACTCATTTATATCACTAAAATATTTTCTCTTAATAATAGAATCCAGTTAAAATCTTGTTATATAAAGTACACAAATAACTTGTGTTTATATTCATGTTCCCAAACTATCAAATCAACTTACAAAAAGACTATGTGTTGCTTGAATTCAATTTATTGCAAATGTGGTTGCTAAAAATATAGATTGCAAGAGGTAGTTTCAATAACTAAGTTAATGAATATATTCCTATTCATTCACATTCTACTAGATGCTTACCATTCAAAAAGAAAATTGAAGGATTAAGAATATGTATAAGAAATTAAAAAGTTGAGAATGACAGAATAAAAACTAAATATTAATTATAGAACTTGTGTTGTCAAATTAAAAACATGTACATAAGATCATTTAGAGCCTTCTTTATACTGAGGTTATCATAGTTCTTGTGTCATTTTTTTACAGGTTGGTGAGTTGTTCTATGCTAACTAAAGATCATTAAAATCCCCCTCGGTAAAACAAAAATACCACTCCACTCAAGGTAACTTTTTCCCTATAAAATTTGGAAAGAAAATAGTTTTTAGGGCATCTAAAAACTAATAACTAAAAGAGATGACTTGGATTGTTAATCATATATGCCATTATGCACACAAGTGGATCAAACTTTTTCTTTTTAGAATTCTCTAGTTTTAGATGTGATGCAAGAAACTAAGTTTGAAAGTCTCATATAAAACCCTTTGAGTGAATGGAAAAAGACAGACTACACTTCACGTACAAAGATTCCTATCATACAGAAGTTCCATGTATCTAGCTTTTAAAATACTCTTAAACCCACATATATACTTTATTTCTCATTTCAAAGGTAACTTGATATAGAAGAAAATATACCCATACGATAACCTAGAAAATAATAGCCAATAATCTGTGATGCATGAATTTATGTTTAACCAAAAGACTCAAAGTTAGTATTTTCAATTAGACTCAAAGTTTAGTATTTTCAATTAGAACAACTCAATTGTTTTTATCAGGTAACAATTTTTTTTCTTTGCACACAGAAAAGGACAAGAAAATAACCATGCACAAAGACATTCAAACTCTCTTGCCTACTATAGCTCTTTATGGAAACTCCACCACCACCTCCACCAGCCCATCCCTTACCTCTAGAAACACTTATCATAACTGTTCCCTTCCTACAGAGGGTAAAAAAGAGTCCCTCAATGCTACAATCAATAAAACCAATCTAGATGTAAGCAAAGAAAGTGCATCCATGGTCAGTGTAAACAATAACCTTAAATTTGAAATAATTCAATGGGTCTAGATACTAAAGTACCAAAGCATTAAGGAGATTTTAGATTTTCTACCATGTTTATATCCTAGAAAGATTAATGACTTACGTCAAGATAATGACTTCCATGGGTCATTATTAGTTAAAATTTCTTGCATTTGTTAAATATCTATCATGAACATAACATCTTAAAAGCATATTTCCTTGCTATTAAAAAAAAAGTGATCAAGGTATCAACTCTAATAAAGAAACTACCATCAATCTAAGCCAACATAAATATAAGAAAAAGTGGTGTTTACAACCAAACAATAACATTAGCTGATGCTATGTAAGAAAAATATAACAAAACATGCCAAGAGATTGTAGACCAATATCAATGATTGTTTTATTCATTAGGAGTGCTTGTACACAAAATATAGACCAGGAAACATCTATCAAGATTGGACTACTTTCCCAGACTAGGAAAAACATGTATAAAATGCCTGACAGTTGCCAAATATAACACAACCATCAACAATTACCTGAAGCCAGACCATACCAACTACCCACAAGTCAACAAGGAATTAGCATAAAGTCAATTTACAAAAAAAATACAAAAACTTAACAAGTTAATTTATACGAACTACATCCTCCCCCCCCATTCAAACTTTCTCTGCAATGCTAGCATCTTCAGCATATGCATCTTGAATGTTTTCAGCAAACCTATGAAGAAAGATATTTGAAACTCCTCCTGCAACCACAATAAATGGACCAGTAGCTAGAGTTACAAGGGCAACTTGCCAACTATTTATGAATCCCACAAGACCTCCAAAAAATGTTTCCATGTTATGGACATAATTTCCCACCTGGTTCATCAACTGAGCTATGTGCCTACCCAAGGAAAGTTGTGAATTTTTTAGTACACAAAGCAATGGGGACAAGCTTAGTTTGATATATCACTGGGAAATGGGGATAGGATCAATATACTAAACAATGGGATAAGCTTAGTCTGATACATAATTGTAATGGGTACAAACTCTACATGAAGGTTGTGATTGCAACAGTTAGGAATTGTTGAGAAGATACTTGGAGATGAGTCTTGGTTTTATTTAAGTATTTTAAGCACTTTGGCATTTTATAAAATTTTAACCAATGTCTTTCATCTTTAAGACTTTAACAAATCCATAACCTATAACTCTTTTCAGAACCATTTTCATGGTAAATGAATTAAGCTATGTTTTAATACAGGATTATACCCATCAAGTTATAGACAAAGATACAATGCTAGCCATTTAGCCAAAAAGATAACCATACTGGACAGAGTCACAACATCTCTAGTCAACAATAATCCTAGATTAGACATGCTATCAAGACAAAACATCTAATATCAAGATAAAACACCTAATATCAAAATGGGGATGTAAAGTTGATCACAAATTCTATCTCAATTGAGTCAGTAGCATATATAAATAAATTGAAATTTCTGCCTTATTGTTGCATTTATATAGGTTAAAAGGCAAATGAAATAGAGTACCTTGAGAGCTCTCCCAAAAAGTAGTAGGAATCCCATGTTGCAGAGTATGAAATATGCAAATTGAAAAGCCCACTTTCTGCCATGAATCTGAAAACCATCACAATAGGAAAAAAAGATTGAAATTTTATCACTGTAAAACAAAAAATATAAACAATAGCTATGACAACAGCTATCTACTCATATAACTATCTATAAAAAGCAAGGCCAAATGATATGAATTACTGTTATTAACTGTGTTTTGAGGCAAATATACATAAATATTGTTATACAACCATCAAATTTGGTAGCTATTGTAGCTGTGTTGCTTGCATCGCTCATTGCCATGTTTTAGGGAGCTCTACAATGGTGTATGTTAGTGTAACTTTGCTATGCAGATATCCATTCATAACAACAAGGGAAAATATGTTATCGGTCAGATATCAATATCAATGCTTGGGAATAAACCTAAAGATGACTACAAATGAAAGCAGAAAAATAAAGAATAAAACAGTTGTGCGATAAAGACATTACTAATCTTCACCAATGCATTTCCCTAACAAGCGTGAACATAAATTCCATGTTTCTCCTAGACTTGAAGAAAAATAAATCAACAATAAGATGTTAAAATATTCATTTAAAAGCAAACAAAATGCATAAGCAACATAATCCATTCAGGTCATAAATATTAAAAACATGTTACCTTTTGTATATACATTGAAAATGCATATTTGTGCTTAGAAATAGATTTTTTCATGCTTAGCACCAGAGAATTAAATCAGATGTTTGTTTAAAGTATACTAAAAAATTCAGTATAACCCAATAAAAATAAAAAACACCAACACATAATTCTAGGGAAACTTGCTAAAGTTTCTAGTAAGCAATAGATAAGTAACAAAAATATAGACAGGTCTAAAAGGTATCAAGGTAAATAATAAATGAACAATACTACTTCGAATAAAGTAATTCATATAAGTGGGTTATTTTTTATAAGCTACATCCACATATACCCTTGGATATATTATTCAATATCCCTAGAAAGAAGTTTATTGTTGAAGGGAAAGTAGAGCACTTGTATAACTGTGCACTAGATCCAAGCTTGTCTTGGAGCAATGTCATAACCTTGTACAGCTAACTACAAACTAATTTAAAAGTGCATAATTGAACGTTGATCATCTACAAGTAGTCTAGCACGCATTATATTACTAATTCTAAGAATGCTCCCAACACAGTGTCTAGTAATTGGAGGAGATCACCACATTGGTGAAGTCCCTTAAAGATGTTTGTTTGAATATTATTATATTACCACAAACTAAGTGATACAAAGCTTGATTCCTATCCAATCATATAGAGGAGATCTGTATGATATAAAGCACTCATGAAGTTATGCAAGAAGCTAGCAAAATTATTGAGAACCTTTACACATTCCCATGCCAAAAGTTTTAGATGGAGTATTATGGGGCTGTGGGACACAGGATAAAGGTCATCCTAATGAAGATGCTAATGCAAAGACAATGGAGGATAATTAGACTGATAATGAATCATGCTTTCCCTATTTTAGATATGAGATAAAGTTGTAATAAGGAGGCTAGAGACTGAGGCCTAGCCCCTCGATGTTTGTTTGTACTATGAACCTTGAACCTTCTTGGTGGATGTCAACCACTCATTTGTTGATCCTGTGCTTCTTGTGTAATTGTGGGGTTTATTTCCTTTTTTTATTTTAAAAATATTATGTGAATAAAAAAAATCAAAATGCAAAACAAACATTAAAAACAATAGCTTACACCTTCACTATTTTGAATATCCTCTTCCTGTGTTAATGAATACCTAAGTCCATCCCTGGTCAATACATTTGTTTTTTCAAAATATTTATAACGGAGATCTTAAGAAAATACAATTAGCATGTTTCTATTGATATGTTGGCCTGCACATAAAAGAGCAAAATCCCTTTCTCAGGTATGAGAAAAAACAACTAATACATTAATAATCAAAATCCCTTCTCACATATGATTTCACCTTGAAATTTAATACTTTAGATCTACCATTTCATTTACTTTTTCCCAAAAAAAAATGCTTTCCATAATTTCAAAATCCTAAAAAAAGTCAGTTAAAAATCAACTCAGAACTGGCAAACAATAGACTATCAATATAGGACCTAGGTAATTTGCTACAGGATTTGTGGTAGATACCATACCTGTAATGAAATAGAATCATCAAATGGAACATAGGCACGAGCCTTTAGGCCCAGTAATCTGAGTCTTTTAGCTACTAGTGCATTAGAAAAGTCAACTAGTTTAGGAAACACAACTTCTAGCCAAGCAATAGCAAAACTAGCATTGCTTGAAGCCTTAGAACCAATAGAATGTGAGCTACCCCCTGTCATGGGCAAGGACTGCCTTCATGTATGTATATCGATGTGTTAATGGAAGTCTGCATGGTTATGGTATCCATGTGTTTGTCTCTTGTGGCAAAGATGGCCTTCATGTATGTATGTTGATGAGTTGATGCAAGTCCACATGTTTGTGGTATCTCTGTGTTTGTCTCTTGTGTTCTATACATTGTGATGGTATTAATATTATTGTTATCATTGATGCATATGAGTGGTTGTATTATGGTTGCACATGAATAATGGTATATTTCTCCACAGTCTAAAATCATGCGCAAATTGAGGTTCTATGAATCCTCTGTACCACTAGAAAATTGACATGCTAATGTATTGTTGGTCTTCTAGGTGCTAGCCTGGGCCAACAAGTACACATCCAAAATGAGCTAAGAGTGGCTATATTAACTCCTTCATTTGAAATCATTTTAGTCAAGGTCCTTTACAGAGATGTCCATGGACAAGAATATAAGTAGTCAATTTTAGATATGTAAGTGTTAGACTTTGATGTGTACTCTTTATTTCGTAACATAAAGCAGTGTTTACATTTAATCCCATATATTGTGCTTTGTATGCTAAAAATATTTAGTATCACACATCTTTGTTTATAATAGCCGAGTCAACATATGCATGTGCATCTATTGTATGCCATCAACTAAAGGGTCGGACCATGTTAAGAATTATCAACTTTTTAAAGCCTACAATTGTCACTCAAAGTGGAAAGGCAAACTGCAATTTATCTTAAGAAAAACAAAATGCAGAAAGCCCCTGGAAACTCAAAGGTCATGAAGTGCAAAGATCATGATGGTGAAAACCAAAAAGTTAAGGAAGGCATTGATTAATATTCTCTCCAATTTAAACAACATGGAAAAAAGTCAGAGGAGAGCTTATGGGAATTTTGGTGAATTCTACTGAATTAGTAATAGAGCTGATTTGGCTTCATATAGTCCTTGCCCTCTTATAAGACTTGTGGTTGTATCAATGATTCAATTTTTTAAATGCTTCAATTCATGCAGCCTTCTTCGTCTTTGGTTCGAGATTAAACAGTATAGTCTAAACTCAACAAAGTTACATATTGACTAAGATCTATCTATGATAGATAACATCAAAAAATGAACAAAAAAAGAAGATGAACAAACGGATATACTCATCATAGAAAAGGATCTTGAAAATTCAATATGAGCTACCTTAGATCCACCAATACAACATGAACTACCTTAGATCCTTATACAAACATCTGCTTTAATGTTTGTAGCATGTGCTATGGATGTATTTTTTTATTTCATTTTTGGCTAAAGACAACAACCATTACCATACGAAAAGTTATTTATTCTAATTAGAAGAAACATAAACCAACATTTCTTGAAAATGTTAATAAGTGTTCTGTTAAAATTTAACTCGATAATAGACAGAACATAGAGCAAAAACACGGGACAAATAACACAACACACTGAAATGAAAAGAATGAAAGTTATATACCTGCGCATACTATCACCAACAAAAGATGGAATTCGGTCATTCATGTATAAAACCATTAAGCTTCCATCACCAACAAGGATTATTGTTTGGCCAGTCCTGTTTATTTCCATATACCGGACTTCAAAATCCACCTTCATGTTGGATCGCAATGTCTGCATGCCCAATCATTTTCAGCAGTTCCCCAACCATATAGAACTAATATAAATAAGAAAAGTGTGCCACTATATATATATATATATATATATAAACAGGAAGTGACTTGAACAAAAACAACAGTTCAATATATTTCATATTTTAGAAAAATTCAAAAAACATCAGCAATAACCTAGACATGCCAAAAGTTTACCGATGCCTTTACTGGAAACAAGAATATATAGATTCTGAGACTCAAAAAGCTTCATTTTCCTGGTTGATATATTTCAAGATGATTGAACTTTGATTAAGGAACAAGTTGCAGAAGATGTCTGAATAACAGGAAGTGACTTGAATAAAAACAATAGTTCAATATATTTCATATTTTAGAAAAATTCAAAAAACATCGGCAATAACCTAGACATGCCAAAAATTTACCGATGCCTTTACTGGAAATAAGAATATATGGATTCTGAGACTCATAAAGCTTCATTTACCTGGTTGATATATTTCAAGATGATTGAACTTTGATTAAGGAACAAGTTGCAGAAGATGGATGAACCAAAAGTATTAAGCAATCAATAATCGTTCTTATGATACAATTCTCATAACAGGTAACTGAAGGTAAGTTGTATTGATGTTTCATTCACATATTTGAAACTCTGCAATATTCTGGGTTAACAAATTCTGGTAAGAAAAGGTCATAAAGAAATTTTAATACATTTGATCAGTTCTGCTCATATTTTAGAGAACACCATGAGATACTTCAAAAAGTGAAATGGTTTCCATGTTCATTAACTCGTTGCCGTCTATTATTGCTCAATGAGTTAACTTAAATCGGTGTTCTATTTTTTACAGGTTTTGTTAGATGATTTGTCAAGTCCAACTCTAACTAAGCTTGACTAATTTTGGTGCTTCTTTCTCTTTTTCTTTAGGAAGGCAGTTTTAAATAAGTATTCTAAGCTCAGACGACTTTTTCAAATCAAAATCACTGCAGCCCACAAAGGAACAGTTTGTGCATCCCTTGTATCCAGTTTACTTTTTAATGGAATTTTATCATTTTGACAAGTATTCTACAAAGTTACTTGTTTATTCATAAGTTGATTAAAATGAACTCATTTTTGCATATTGTGAGGTTAACTCAAGGCTAGATTGTAATTACTAATTATTAGTATGAATATACGACCAACTTAGGGCTACCATTGTAGCAATTATTCAAAGATATATATATTGTGAGGTTAACTTGAGGTCACATTGTAATAAATAATTATTGGTATGAATATGAGACCAGCTTAGGGCCACCATTGTAACAACTGTCCAAAGGTATCCCCGCATCAATGGAATTGCTTGTGCTCCAGAAACCAGTGCTTATCATTTGCTGAAGAATTTCTCTGGAACCAATTTTAAATTCAGGTGTCCTAATAAGTTTGCATAGTGTTTGAACCCTTATCCTTACTAGCTCAAAATCAAAGAGTGACCGATACAAGATTTTGCTAGTTAGTGGAAAGTATCCTTACTTAAGACCATTCCCTATTCTCCAATATATTTTTATTGGCAAAAATAAGAATATGCTCACTATTATTAAACTATCATAATGATACATAAATGACAAAGGATTACGCCACTAGCTAAGTTCTATGGATACAACATAGAAAATACAGAGGCTTACTCCACAACTGTGGAGGCAGACACTAACATAAACAAAACAAATTACAAATTCCACCAAAAAGATTAATTATTCAATTGTGATCTGCATTTTCAGACCCCTCTTCACAAACCTTATTGCAATGAAAGGAATTTGCGCTTCTCAAATTCCTATGTGAAAATTTCTAATCACTCCCAAATTTGTACAACTTATTTGGAAATTCCCCTGCTTATAAAAATTGGTTTCAAGGCCACATCATCAAATATGATGCCACATCAACATGCTTTTTGTGGGTCACTAAGTCATGAATTATTGGTGCGCTGATGTGGCATCACATGATTTGTCAATTTGTGTACTTTATGGATAAAAGTGTTTTGAAATTGAATATTAAGCGTTAAGTTTATTGGATATTAAGCCTACCTACTATGGGGCCCACTCAGGCCTAATTTTATACCCACCATTGGACCCATACCCACTATGGGCCCCTTTCCCTTATTATCATCTCTTTTTTTCTTTCCAGTAGTCTCTTCAAAAAAAATTTAAAAAATAAAATCAATTTTGAGATTTATGGTCCAAATACAAGTTACCTGGATGATTTCTTCCAAGAGGTATCAACCCTTCCTACAATATCAAGGCTTAAAACTTTTGTCAAAAAAATATCCTCCCCATTCATCTATCATTTTAGGAATTTACAGACTATAGTGCTCTATGCCCAAGTAATCATTTATGGGTTTTTATCGCCCATAAATACTTCTGGATGGACAAGTTAACTTGATGATTTCTTCCAAAAGGATCAACATCATACAATGACAGCTTAAAACCTTTTTCAACCAAATCTCCTTACTCATCACCTATCATTTTAGGAATTTACAAATTGCAGTGCACCATACCCAGCTATTCCTTATGGTTCTTTATCACCAAGAACTACTTCTGAATGTTTAAAGATTTCACAATAACCAATGATAACTTTCCTACCAAAAATTCTTCTAAATGTCTTGAGATTTCACAAACTTGTAGCAACCACTAACTTTTCTTACATAAATTAATCCAAATGTCTTGAGATTTTACAAACTAATTTGTAACCACCACTAGCTTTCATTCCACATATTGCCTTATAGTTTCTCAATTTAGAAAAAGCTAGACTGACCAACCTTAACAATTACAATTACCATTTATAACTTGCCTTATTGTTTTCCAATGGTAATTTCATTACAAAGTACAATGTTAGAATCCAATGTTGTTGTTTGGTAACTCTACAGCAGGATTATAACTACCCACAGGACTTCTGCTAGTTCAATAGTAACTACCAACATCATGTTGTTTGGTAACTCTTCAGTGGGATTATAACTATCCACAAGACTTTTGCTGGTTCAATAGTAACTACCAACATACCCATCCTCAAGTCTACTTTGATCATTTATACAAAAAATATATAAAAAAATCTTATGTATATCATATAATAACAATAGCTCCTGAAGGTCAAAGGTATGACAATAGTTTATTTAACATTTTTTGTTTAGGACCACTAACTACACTCGTCTATAAGGAAAAATAATACATGCAACAACTTCATTTTTTACAAAAATAGTACCCATGTTACTAGAAGCACTGTTAAACGCAAACTATCAATAGCATAAGTTCTATGAGCATGGGGTCGTAAGACATGTTTGCCTAAATATAATCAATAATTCATCCTTAGAATTTACTTTCCTAGGTCATCAGGGCTACTTTCGAATGTAGAATTCCAGTAAAATCAACAAAAGATAAAGTTTATACATTTCCATCCCATCCCAAGACAAAAATACTAGTTTTGGTGTACTGAATATTATTTTTAGCAAAGATCAAAATACATGCAAAATCAACTATAAATTATCTCAAAAATACAAACAATATCAATATCGTCTACACCCACAATATGCACTACACACACTACCAAATTTAAGTAAACAAAGTAACATATTAATATTGCATTTTGTATCTGTTAGCTTCATAGAGAACCACAATATAGAGCAATCTAGAAAAAAATATTGCAGATGTTAATAAAAAATTCAATTAAAAGTCTATCACAATAAGATGCACTAATCTACAAAAAAGAAATAGGCAAGATAGTCTTCAAAAATCTTGCAGATATTCATAAAAAATTCAATTAAAAGTCTGTCACAATAAGATGCACTAATCTACAAAAACAAAATAGGCAGGACAGTCTTCAAAGCCTGTCCTCTACATTTAAGTGGAAAAAAGGTCTCATAATGAGCTGCCAAGTTTCACAATGCAACGGAATAACTTTACTCTTAAACTAATAATTTCCGCATTTACTTATCATCCTCATCACCACTAGCATTTAAAGCATTCAAGCGAGCAATCAATTTAGCCTTCCTTTCCTCATAGGTCAGTTTCTTCAGGTGGTAATTGCCACCAAATAGAATTCCATGTTAATTGCATTACAAAAGTAAATTTCATGATTAAAAAACTTCATGTCAAATGGTAAAAACTTACTACTTTTGCTCCTTTGGAACATGTTTCTCTGTATGTTTCACAGCCGGATCTGCCTTGATGGTAGCATGCACCTTCTTGTACATTTCTTCTGTACCTTCAGGCTCTATCCCTCTATCAAGGTATTTACTGAACTGAGATTGATACTTACTTGGTTCATCTTCCCTCAACATCTACAAGAATGACAAAATGAAATTCCACTAAGTGTAATTAGGTATATGGAAATTACTAAAGAATGTCTCGGGCTAATTCAAGCTGGTGATCCTATAGTTGGGGTTGGATGTTGTTGTTTAGACCCAAAATTATGCAACCATAGGTACTGTTAAGGCTTGTGATGCCCCCTAACTGTTTATAGAGAAAATACATTATTTTCTTCACTTATTCAAATTAAAAATGAGCTTTTCATGAACTATTGACTGACTGATGGGAGAGGTGGTGAAAATTAAATGAAGGAGAACTTGTGCTTGATGTATGAGAAAATGAGAAAGGTAGAATGTTTACATTCATTTGAAGCTTGGAACTACAAAGGTTAAGATTTGTTGCTTGTGAGAAGACAGACACAACTTGCACAGAGTATGTTGTCTTCGAGTTCTATAATTGCTTTGTTCAATAATCCATTTTTTGTAGGTTCTACAACTACTAGAATTTATAGAACAAACCCTTATATCAAAACTACCATTCTGACAATTCATAAAAATAAAGCTTGTTGAAACCATGGCAAGTGACTTATCTCAAGATTCTACACAAAGTATCTCATGCACTCAACAATTCCATTGAGAAAAATGCATAGATTTTGTAGGAAAAATATAACGTACCCTAACAAAGCAGAATTCATTGCACTTCAATCTATTCATAGTATATGAAAAGTAGATCTAAAAAAAATGGGGTTTTACAGCCACTAAAGTCTTGAACTCCCCATTACACATGAGTCAAGGCACATGAACCGCTTTGCAAAATGCCACCTACCCACCAGAACAGTTGCAAATTTTATCGAATGAAACTTTAGACAATGTCTTAAAATTTTCCCCTGCTCATTGCCTATTCGTTGGAAAATATTTTCCCTATTTTTTTTTAAAAAACAAAGGAAGCCTTGGAAAAAATACAAGCAGCTAATCACCACTCTTCGATCTGCTGAAAAAGTAAGCCATATTCTTGGAATCTCTTGTTCCTCATGAGTAGATTGGAAATTCATTTCTTTTTTTTAACATCCACCATGCTTTCTCAGTAAATCTTACCCTGCTCTATCATTTTTTTCCATGAATGCACAAAAACCTAGGAATTTATGTTGTAATTTTGAATATCAACTAAAATGATACAATAATCTCTCTTCAGTAAAGATAGTGCATAAATGTGCAAACATCATGCATGGTGGACAACTAGGGCAATATTTAGAGAAGGAAGATACGTTTAATTTATGCAAAGATTTGGGTAGGAGATGAAAGCTTATGGATCTCACCTACAAATGCTTTGATGCTCTAAATCTCCCAAATTTGGAACCCTTTCAACCTGTCCTTCTCCCATTATTTACTCCACTGTTCTCTTTAAGTCATCTCTGTGGGGAAATCCCTGATACCCTACCCTCTGCAAAGCTCCACCACAAGCATAGAAATGAAGAAGTGATCTCCTTCCACGGGCCACATAATAATAGGAAGACCCATTGTGATGCTTGCTAACATGGAATTCCATCCGCTGCAAATCATAAAACCTCTAACTGACCCTAAAGGCACAGAGTTACCACTAATTTGGGTTTCAATGCTCTTCTTTTCAATCCACTCCTCAATCGGGTTGGCCAGCAAGTGAAAGGCGTGGATGAGGTCGGGGAACAATTTTCCCATTATGTTGCAAGTTGCAGTGTCTTGAGTGGATGGGGAGTTTGATGTCTGAGGGATCGAATCTTGAAGCCTGGAGGAAAATGAAAGTTGAATGAGGGCGGGAAAATGGAGGGGGGAAAATAAAAAAAATATTTTAGAAAAAGTATTTCTTTTATTGTGTTAATTTAAGACAATTAGAAAATTAAAAATATAATTTAAAAATAAAATATATATTTAAGAAAAAATTGATATTTTGTCTTAAATTAATGTCTTAAAACCTCGTTATATGTAGTAGTGTGACTTTGTCACTCATCGTGAGAATTCTTAGTGCAGCAGTACATAGAACCACCTCGTGTTCATCAAATATGAAATAATCAATGAATACAATGATACAGAAGTGGAACTAGTTAGTCAAAGATCAAGAGCATACACGAGCGAAACAGGAAGATCTGGAAATTTTCCATCTTGTGGCACAATCTTCACTAGAAGCTTTAAGACCTACATTACAAGTTGATAAAAAAAAGCCCTAACTACTCTTATTCAAAGTTTTCAAAACTCCATAATACCACTCTGTTTCACACAATTGCTCAGTAGAATTTCTGAAAAACACAATACAAAAGGTATGAAGCATTAGAAGATGGACAATTGTATTTCTTGTAATCACCATGTGATCCCTTCATCTTCCAAATTTGTATAGTAGTTTATCATAGCTATTATTTTAATAAGAATAAATATGCATGATGGGCATAGACATCTGGCAACATACTGATATGACATAGTGGAGAATTGTGAAGTTAGACATCACTGCCCTACTCCTGAAAGCAATAGCATGCATTAGATGGTTACCTAAAGCATTCCATAGAATCCCCATTCTTTCATTACAGGACCAACTACACCTCTAATCCAAATAAAGTTTTATTGCAATTTCTACTAGAACAATATGAAGTGAATATGGTATCCCTCTTTAGTAGCTTTCACACTCGATCCTAAAAACTACTTCAAAATGACCAATTTCATTCCCAATCACCTACATTTAAGGCCATTATGACTGGTGACTACACAACTCAATCATGTTGGGACTACAAGGACCTTCACTATTTTTGAGAATGCAAGATGACTACTAAACTTCGACTGGATGAACTCAAAATTAAAAAATTTCATGGTTAAAATTTGAGGACAACAAGTAGTACATTCAATCCCCTTATGCTTATGAACTGCTAAAACATTTTCATGCATGGTGTTCATAGAGTTTATCACCATGAAATATGACACATTAAAAATGACTCAGCGGCGTACAAATTTCCCAAATTAAAAATCACTGCAACCATGGCAAGTGACTTACCTAGAGTATTTTGCACAATTTATGTTGTGTTGTGAACAATGCCACTGAGAAAAAGAAAATAGACAAACTTTGGAGGAAAAAAATATTACGAACCCCTCAACATTCTGCACAAATTGTGTTGCATTCTCAACAATGTAGTAGAAAGCACTTAAATAACTACGTCCAACTCTGGTTTACGCCATCTAATATCCTCCCAACTCTAATCAACCTCCCCTTTCATATTATATTTTCCTTTTTTTTCCTAAATCTGACCAAAAAAATGCCCATTTATGAGGTCATAGGTTTTCCTTCAGCCCGACATGCTAGATTTGACCTTCGACCTTGGACAACCACGAGGAGGGACGCCATGCCCTTCTAAATGTGTGACTATCCCTCCCTGACAGTCATCATGATTTTCCAACAAAATTTGTAGCCATGAATAGACAGGGGTAGGAAGAAGATGAAGATGACCGTCAAAATGCATGTCAAATTAATGAGGGAGGGAAAAGGAAAATGGATGTTGGAGGGAAAATGAATGAAGAGGGAAATTTAAAAAAAAAAAATTAGAATTTTTTTTTTATTATCTTATTTTAAGACAATTAGAAAATTATAAATATATTGTCTTAAATTAATGTCTTAAACCTCTCCTTTATGTAGTAGTGAATTATTTAATTTTTAGATTTGTACATAGTAGATATAAATTTTAAGAATATAATGGAAAAGAGTAAGTATTCTATAAAATATGTAATATTATAAATGAGATATAATATAAGTGTAGAATAGAACAAAATGAAGTAGTAATTTATGTAATATTGAATTTATAATATATAAAAAATTGGTGAAGGCCTTAAGATTGCACTGAGAGGCAATGCCTTCCACGCAATAGGTATTTTTGGTGCACCAAGCAACCTAGGCGGCCAAATGGCCCACTTAGGTAGGGGTCCCATGAGGGGGGCTTAAGCTCTATGGATTATGATCAAATTTGAAAGAAAAGAGAATAGAGGAGTAATAGTCATTTATTTAGTCATTTTTATTTGTTGAACCAATTATTTAGTTGTGATTTTACCTGATGACCAAATTAGTCATTTATTTAGACATTGATACTTGTGAATAGCAAAAAAAATAGAATTTAGTCATTTTTAGTCACGTGACTAAAAGTTTTAGTCACGTAGTCATTTATTTGCCAAATTCTACTAGTGGATTAACACATTTGTAGGATTGTAGAAATCTTTATCTCAATGCCTTCAACACAATGAAGAATTGCTATCACAACTCACTCACACACACATTTATGCTCTTATGATTTTTGGCTCACTTTCCTCACTTTGCATCACACTGTCATACAATTCTTCACAATTCGACTTGGTTTTATACCACCCTCAACCTTAGAAAATTTCTCCAAGGTCGGCCACAATTATCTCAATTCATAAATTCAAAATAGGTCGGCAACTCAAAATTCCCATGGTGGAAAGGAATAAGAGTGGACCAATTAAAACATTTTTCAAGATCAAAAATAATATCTCAAAACAACCACACGTTTCCATAATTAAATTTTATTCTTCGAATGAAATGTAAACACCAGGTCGGCCAAACCTAATGACAACACAAATGAACATTGATGTACATGCTTCCCAACAAGAAGATGACATGCAGACGCCATGAAACGCTTCATTATGCATGGGAATACATCTCAAAATCAAAATATTCCAGATACATCTGTAGTAAAACAACAAACTTCAATCACTGAATACCTTTCACTAGTCCATCCACTCTATATAAATTCACACTAAAATACTATCACCAATCTTCAAACCTCTTTTCCAAAGTGCATAAAAGACCTTCTCAAGACATATTCTAGATCCGCAAGATTTAAAAAAAAATAGAGTAGGACTGAATCTAGCAACAATATTTCTCCCAGTCCACAGAAGACCAATTCTGCCAGAATAGTTCACATACCGGTGAACATAACTTTCATGTACGATCAAACCAAAAACTAAAACTCAAGAGGTATCACCACTAAATCACCATTATCAAACCTTCAGATCTGTACAAGCATAGGATCAACATAGGAGAAATGCAAAGCACATACTAGAGCACATTCTGAACACTTCCATCACTCTGACTTCTCTTCTTTATTAATTTTCTCAAAAGCACTTGGAAACTTGTCAAACCAACACAACTGCAACACCATAAATATAGCTCCATGTACTCATAACATCTCAGCTATACATGTACAATCTGCAACATACTGAACTGTGTTGACATCAATGACAACACTAATGACAACACCACCAAACTTGCTCATACTTGCAACAATTATTTGTTGAATCACAAATTGAAAATATTAGGGACATGATTGAGGATATTAACTTACCCTTTGATGATAGTTACAACCCACTTTTCATCATTTCATCATTTCCTTTGGTGGTTATTCTACATGCATCTTGACAATTATTTAGATTTTCTTCATCTAATTTGGCTTCTTTTGATTTAGGCATGTGGACCCTTGAGAAGTTTTTTGAGGCACTCATCTTGATACCTTCTCTTGCAAGATTTTATTCTACATTCATCATTGGATATGTTTACTCCTAAGGGGAGGAATAATGTTTTCCAATTTTAGATCATCTTCACCATTCTTCTTTGAGCATTCACTTTTGGAAAATGAGCTACTTCATGATGGGTGGATTCATTCTCTCTTCTTTTCTCATCTATGGGGGCATCTTGATTATACTTATATTATCAAATCAACACTTGGGGGACATGTTGAGTCTACATTATTTTATTGATGTACATGTACGGTTTCATTTCTTTTTTCTCTCTTTTGGAGAGGAGTTTTTTCCTATGATGTTTTCTCATTTTCTCCAATTATGAGATATTTCAGTTTTTTTTTCATGGGTGCCTCATCAAGCCTTGTACTCGGGACCCATTCTACATCAATCATTGTAGTCCTCATTTAGTATTTTTAAGTTCTGCCTAAGTTGATCTTAAAAGGAGAGGTGTTGGAGTAAATAGGTAATCACCTAATATTAATTAATAATTAACTAATTATTAGGTCCCTTTTACATTAATTAATCTAAATTTAGGAATTTTTTTTTTATTAGATTGTGCTAATTATAGGTCATGTTGTCTCACTACATTGGATGATGACACTTGTCACAATTTAATCAAATCCTTATCTACGGTTTTATTTTTTCCTTTTTATAAGGATACTTTATTCTTTATAATCATTTATTCAAGTTATTACATCAATACAATTCTTAGGTTGTTGAGAAAATTCTATCTCACTTTCTCTCTTTATTTTTGATAGGTAATTTGTTGCAGATAATTTCTAGGAGTTGTGAGGTTCACCATCAAATCCAATAGTACTCATTACAAAGTTTTGGGAATGATATGCTACTTTACATATATCTAAATCCTTCTAGTGCAAAATATATCCTTCACATTGGCTTCTTGTTTTACTTTGACATACATATGCCTAGTGGTTTTCATGTAGATCGCAGTGGGGAAAAAATGTAATGGTAAAAATTACATATCCATGCCATTTTTTTGGTTCACTTTGATTAGAGTCTCTTAAATGCATTTACAAGTACATAAGTGACACATTCTTGTGTGAATTTGGCTCATAACATTCTCATATCTTAATTTTCTTACCATTGATCCCTAGATTTATTATTTTTTACCCTTTCTATTAGATCCATGAGTGCATAAATGATCTAGGTCACTTTAACAATCACAAATCTAAACCATAAATTTAAAAAAATTAAAATTCAAAATTTTTCCTTATTGACCACTTCACTAGTTGTTGTGAGCTAACCTAGTTCATGTTTTTGTTAAGTAATGTTCTTTCTTGTTGTATTTAAGGACATTCATCCATTCATTTGAAATCATGCTATAAATATTGGAGATCATCTCTAAGGAGTTATGCAAGGACTTACCAAATTAGGTATTCTAAAACTATTTATGAGAACACATCATCTTAGGTCTATTGCACACTTGTTTGTTGTCTTTGAAATTTTTTCTTAGAGCCATAAATTTGGTTCATTAGGAGTTCAATCAAGGAGAACTTTCCCCTTGTGATCTAGTACATTCTCCAAAGGTCATTTTAAAGATCACTCATCCTTATGAACATTCAAAAAGCAAAAATTGAGGCAAAGTGAGTTTTAATAATGAACATTCCACTATATGTGACCCACAAGTTTCAAATAAGGATTACACATAGGTTCAAATTTGTATTGGCGTAAGTGTTCCTAGTTAAAAAGTAGTCATTTGAAAGAATCTGAAATATTTGTCTAACCATAATTTTTTTAAATATTAACATATCATTTTTTGAAATATATCATAACGCTTCTTCCATCATTATATTTCAAATTAAATATCACATTTATTGAATTTAATTTAACATTTATTATTTACAACCCTTAATCTTAAAATTCTTAGCACTATTATTATTTAATTATTTCTCATAGGTAATTTGTAGTGAAAAGTATAATTTATTGTTGTGGATAAACCTCAATTATGCATCAACCAACAAGTAGATATGTAAAAATATTGAAGACATGGTTTCCTAATTCTTAAGTCTCAATATGTCAACAATCCCATCCTCTCCTAAAATTTTATGGAATATCAATTATTATTTATTAATATTTTGTACAAGCTTTTAAATTTTCTTATTCTTTTATAATCCTTTTGCTGAGGTAAAGAGTACATTTTAAAAAGTGCAAATTTTCGTGTAATTGTATTATGCAATTTAAAAAAAATTATGGTTTAGTTAGTAAAGCTTATATTGTATATCACCTTGTCAAATCTCATCTTTCTAATTTGATATTTCCACCTCAAAATTTTTATACTATTATATTTAATTATATTGAATGACTCAGAAATAGTCTATCAAAGATCAAGTCTTATTGAACAAAGTCTACCAAAGATCAAATCTTATTGAACAAAGTCTACCAAAGATCAAATTTTATTGAATAAAATCCACCAAAAATAAAATTTTATAAAATATAAGACCTATGACCTTTTATAAAAAACCAAAATTATATTCTATATAACTTTGACCCCTCCCTAACACTAAGTCAATATTTGTTTTAATCCATACTCCCAATTTTAAAAGAAAAAAACAGCCAAGCATAAGCATTTGATTAAAATCTCTTTTGTCAACGGAATAATTAAATATCACAGGGTCAATATTTATTATTTTCTTGCAGTAGTTGAGGGGACTACATACAAAATAATTATTCGCATATATTTTTCAATTTGAAAAGCTTACAAATTTCAATGTTATCTATTGATTTTATTTAGTGTTGAATGACAATGTAGAGCTTAGAAAAACAATGTTTTATATTTGATAAGAGATATAGATGCATTTATTTTTATTAAAATAATTATTTTTTAATTAAAAATAAGAATTTATATTATAAATATAAAAAAAATATTTAATAATGTAATTTTTTAAAATAACATTATATAATTTATTAATATTGAGAATTTTAAAATTATTTAATCAATAATAATAAGTATATTTATTAATTAATTATAAGTTATAATTTTTAATTTAAAAAATAAATAAAATAAAAATAGTCAAAAATTAATTATGAACATTTTTTTTCTTATTGTAATTTACACGTGTTCAAAGAAAATTTTATACAATTCTAATATATTAGAATATTGAAATTTGAATTTAAAACCAAAATGACAATTTCTTTTGTAATAGAACAAAGAAATACATAAAATTTTATTTTTTCATCCATTCATTTATAATTATATTTATATTTGAACCAAGTCAGATCTAACCAATACTCCCAAAAAGAATGGATATTCTAGGCATCTCAATCAATAGAATACCATGTCTTTTTTTATACCCAAAATCAATTATTTAGAAATATCAAAAAGTTGTATACCTAACTTTAAACATTAACTTTGACATTGCACAAGCGGGGTGATTGGTGAAAAATTGAATGTTTGTATATAAGACATGGGTATATGATTGCATGGTTTGCACAAAATGGATTTCTCAAAAAATATATATATTTTTTTCAAATAAATGGAATTAACAAGGGTTAAGTTAAAATATTATTCCATTTTATTAAATAAAAATAAAAATTGAGAAAAATATAATATGTTTAAAAATAATTATTTATTAAATATTGTTTATATATATAGTTTATAATAAATATATATTTTTAATTAATTTAAATATATATTTATTGTTTATAATATTTTTGGTTTTAACATTTCGGATCATCTTTTATGATTACTCAAAAAATATTTCATCTTCTTGATAATAAATCATAAAATATGATATAAAATATTGAGTAAATTTTTTAACATAGTTAAAACTAGAAACATCATAAGCAATACTATAGATTGTTGAAATATCATGACTGTTGTATATTTATTTTTTAAATAATATAAATAATTTAGTTTTAATTATACAACTTATTGTATTTATAGATTTAATAATATTTCATTATACGAGAAATAGATGTAATTTAATGGTATTGATTGTTTTAATGAAAGATTATATATAACTGAAAAGAATTATAGTAATTCATATTACTAGAATATTGTTTAGAGTAGGGAACACCCCAAAATTCTTATTGCTATATAATGCATTCATCCTAATCATTCATAATTTGAGAGTTAAATTCAATTATTATTCATATTTACTCACTTCAATTTTCAAAAGTATTTGCATGACTAGAAATTGTTATATTCAATCATTGCTTGATTCCAAAGGATTAATCTAGGCAATAAATATATATATATATAACACTGTGTAACGAAATCCACTTCTAACATAAAATATTTAGACATCAACCATAACAATGTGCCCAATACTTCAAAGTCTCCCCTTGTTTTAAAGAGGACCCTCAATTTTTAGTTAACAACATGCCACTCCTTACACACAATCCAAAATTTTAAGCTGAAACTATAACTATTAGAAATTACATTAGAAACAGTTTTGATGTAATAATGAAACTTAATTCTAATCTTACTTTAGATTTTAAAGAATAAAGTGAAAAATTTGATTCAATTGAATTTATGATCAATTAAAAAACATATTATTATCCTCACGAATTAATCGTTTGAAATATTTTTATCTCCACGACAATTTCTCCCAAAACCTTTTTTTTTTAACAAATTTCGAGCAGTATGACAGGTGCGAGTTCCGAGGGAAACGAAGGTCAGGTTAAACATCATTCTTTCTAAAAGATGCCGGAAAATAGCAAGGGCTGTTCTCGTCGATTCTTCCCAAAGGAGGAACTGTATTAACGCTGAAGCTTCTCGAATTTGGCCTCTCTTGCGGTGCAGGAAATGAATTACTCCTCTGCGAAGCAACCTTCAGATACTCACCAAATTCGTCACCATTTCTGGAAGAGGTGGTGGTGAAGCTCTTTGGCAGGGTGACAGTGGAAACACCAAAACCCCCTGCAGCTAAGCCGCTGTAATTAGTCCTCCCCGCACACTCAGACACGCTTCTGATGTAAAAATTTATGGCTTTGAAAAGGTATGGAAGTGGAGAGAGAAATTTAATGCCTCTGTACAGTGATCTAAGTCGAGGTTTTTTCGAAACGCCGGTGGTGGCTTTGCCATTGTTGCCGCTTTCCATGAGGAATTTATTTCAACGGAGTTCTTGTCGCTCAAACAAATTTCGTAAATATCTCGAATCTCTGATCGTAAGCTCAGTAATTTGCTTAGGGTTTTTCGACTGCGAAAATAAATATATAATGATCGAGAGATGCGCGTGATAAGACATTTTCCTTTAAACGAGTCACCTGCGGATTGGAAGACAATGTCAATAGAGTAACCAGTCAATAAATTATTATTATATTAAATGATTTGTAAGCACAATTTTTTAGAGTTTTATTGACAAAGCAAAACAAATATACAATTAATTCACACTTCTATAAACATTTATATCTATCCACTATTTAATAAAAAAAATTAGGTGTTTTTTTTTGTAATTTTTATAATTATGTGTATTTGATAATTTATGAGATTTTTAATAAATTTATAAAAAATGATGGTTTTGAAAGTATTATAATTCGTCAACATAAAATAGTATTTGTAAAGATACTTAATATTGGTAAACTAAATATTAATGATAAGAATAACAATTTCATAATTTTTTTAATAAGGCTTGTATCTTTCTAGTAGCATTATAGTTGTTTCACAATAATGGATACATTGTAATAAAAATACATTAATTTTTGAAACAAAAAAAACATACACATCTATTTTTTGAACCATACATGTTGTAGATTGGTCATCACATCTTGAATGTAATTTTATTATTCTCCATTTATTTAGAATTGTAATATCATGTGTTTGTAGTGATGTGAAGGTTGACAAAGACAATAAAAATGATCATTAATCATATTATAACAACATGAAAATATATAAATGTCATGATCATATAGTATGAGATGATAGTAGAAAATCATGGTATTATAATTAGATGTTATGAACATAACATCATATAATATTTTTACATAATTATGATTACACACATTAATTAAAATAACAATTTTATTCAAGTACCAAGATCACCAAATTACTTAAATAATACCATGTTAATTTTTCATAATTCTTGTGAGCGGATTGAACAAAATTGATCTAGTTTTCTTAATGCCTTGAAGCAATATTTAAAGTGAGACAACCAACTTATTAAGGAAGATGAACTAGGAAGCTCTCTAGTCAAGGACACAGAAGAATGACTCATTGATCTATGAATGAAGGTGGCTTCTTGTCAAAATGTATTGAGTTTCACTCGAATATGGTTAGTAAGATTTTACTACATTAGGGAGCTTTGAACAAGACAATGGGATGAAATATGGGGACATACATGTTTCTCTAGCTACTAGTTGGTGAGGTTGGCTCCTTGCTTGCTACTAGTTCCAATCATCCAACAATTTTTTTCATGTTTAGAGGTGTTTGTTAATTTAGAGGGTTGGAATATTTGGGTTGGGAAAAAGATTGGGGATGGTTTGTGTAAAGGGTTTCTCCTTTCACCCTATGAGCCAAATGTTGTCGGTAAAGGGTCAATTCCAGTCTTGGAGGGGTCCTTGTATGCTCCTTTGTGAATCTCTAGTCCATGGGTCTACTAGCTAGGATATGTACCAAAATAATGATCGATCAAGATGCAAAGAGGCTAGGGAGGGTTGGGAGGATCCTTGTGTGATTTATTCAAATATATCTACTAGGGGAAACAATAGAGGTGGGTCCACCAGTGTTAGGATAAAACTTAAATTTGAGGTGGAAGTAGAAAAAGATAAGGACTATTCTTCTCAGGTTCTTTCTCTTACTTTTTGGATCTTGTTTTGGATGACTAAAGTATCCATCTTAGGGTCCCCATTTTGTTGCTAAAATATCCTCCCTAAGGTTGGTTAAAATTCTCTAATTAGAAAGTTTCTAGGATCCAGACCGGACATAAATGTTGTTAGAAGACATGCTATGGGAAAATGGAAACTATTTGACCTCAAGTTGAGATCTTAATTTTGGCTTCTTTTTTTTTTTCTTGATTTATTTTTTAAATCACAAGGAATGCATCAAGGCCACCCTAGGAGGTCCTTGGTTTTGGGGTAAAATAAGGTTCATAGAAAATCAAAAGTAGGTTTAGATCCTAAGAAGAAACACATTAGTAGGGCCTTGTTTAGGTTAGGCTTCCATGACTAACATTGATGTACTAGAAGATGAAGTGATAATTAGAATAGTTAAATCCTTTAGATTTAATCACCACATCTAGAAATTTTTTGATTTATGCAAAAAATTGTGTGGATATTTTGGGGGATAAGGATCTTCCTTACTCTATCATCTTATCTAGGTAAAACTATGTTGGATAGGTGAAATAGATTGAGTATTGGACTCATATTTATTTTGCATGAAGTTCCAAAAATATAGAAACTTTGTAAGGAATTACTTAGTCAAAAGGAAGCAAATAATGGTTTAAAGAAAGAAAGGGAATAAAAAGCTAAGTTTACCTCATGATTGTCTTGTAATGGAAAGGGAAAATAGAGAGGTAGAGCTTAGTGTTTAGAATAAGGTCAGTATGGTAGATTCTAGAGAAGTTGAGTTTAGTTTTAAACTTAAAGACCCAAGGTAGGGAGTTACAATAGTTGAGACTTTTGCAAATAGTTAGTAGAGAGGAGACTGATGCCCAAGTTGATTGATATTATCCACCTTTATAAGTAAGTGATTCATTTAGGAAATATTTCCACACCTCATTTTTGGATCAATTTGACTGTGTTATTTTAACTATCTTTAAGGGTAAACCCACAAAATTGGTTTACAATTCAAGTGAGGAAGGAAAATTGCAAAAAAAATCTTATGAAAAAAAATTGCTTTTTAGGGGTTTGCACGAACTGGGGTGTTCAAATGGACCCTGGTTTGAGCGAACCATATTAAATGATGGGACCCATTTTTTTGAATGTTTTTTATGATGAAGACAATGCAAAAATGAATACAAGAGGGGGTTCGCTCGAACCCCGGTTTATTCGAACCCCCTTTTTCCCCCTTCTCCCCCTCTAGTACCAAATTTCTATAGAATTTTTCCCTTCAAAGCTTGAGTTGAGGATGAAAATGGTGGAGACTTCACATACCCAACTAGATGACATGGTAGTCCTCATCCATCAAATATAATTTTAATATGTTTTGGTTTTATTATGTATTTTTTTTAGTTTGATTAAACATTGGTTTTTCACCACAAATCAAGCTCTCTGTTCTACACATGTGGAAAAATAACAGATTCTCAAAATAAAATTTTGAAAAATATGTTCAAGCTAGTTATTGATGTCCTTGATCCAATTAAAAAAAAGAATTCTGATACATACAAAAAAAGCTATGTTGTATATGGTCTGCCTATGTCTAAATTGTAAACACTATGAAACCAAATGAACTAGTTAGATATCGTAGTTACATTTCTAAATTCAAAAAAAAAAGAATTTTATCCTTCATAGAAAATTTTTATGTTGTATACGGTGAGCATCACTCCTTAAAAATGGTGTTTACTGATAAAAACTAGTTTTCGAATGAGATGGAAAAAGAAGTGCAATCTGATTCCAATTTTTTTGAAAAAAATATATTTAGAATCTACAAACAAAATGTCACAAATCACTAGTTTGCATCATCTTCAAATTCCTCACGATTTAGCCACTATAGGTGCCCAGAAGTGAATATTTAGTTAGAAAAAATCAATTTAATGTCCAGTTTGGCCAAAAATTGTAAATGTGGGATCACCCTTAAGTAAAATATTTTCATGTGTTTTAAATTATGATACTAAAACTATGTTTTATGGACATATTTACTATGTTTTTTCTACTTTATTATGGTAAGGTAAATGAAAATATCAGTTAGATATTGATTAGAAAGATGTAGATATGAATTTAATAACTTTGAGATGTTAAAAAATGATTTATATTGTGTTATATGATTATGATTATTTAAATAACTACCTTCTTGGTTGAATGAAGTGGATGCAAGAAGTTACCTTTCCCCTCTCAAATGGGGAGGAAGAGCATCACCAGAGAGAGGAAAGTAGATTCAAAATAATGACATGATCACCATGACTTTGAGAACTCTCTCTCTCTCTCACACACACACACACACAATAATGTCTTGTTACATATATTATGTTGGATGTTCACCTCGATTTGTTTTATCATTATGGAACTTTGGTTATTCTTATCTCTTGGGTCATATTGGCATGTTAAGTCATTTTGAATTCTCATCTTGCATATTTTTTTATTAAGATATTCTAACCTTATAGGATTTTACCTCAAGAGGTATGCATAATCATTCATTTAAGAAAAATGTTATAGTATATATGTGCACATATAAATATATCAATGGTTGTATGTGAGTTATATTTTGACCATTGTTATTGTAACCTTCACAATAGTGTGCAATGTTGATACTATTATTGATATCGTTTATGATTTGAAATGTTTGTGTAATGATTTATTTAGTGAATGATGTATTTCCCTTGATAACTCTGTAATATAGTATGAATATTACCATTCTTGTTCCTTTTAGAGAAATGATAATGTGGAATATAATTGATCCATGTGGTCTATGAACATTTGGAACATAGTCAATTGGTAAATGGTTGATGGAATTGCTAAATGTTTGACCAAGAGTAGGTCTATTGGGTCTGGTGAATTATAATGATCAGTTAAATTCTAATTAAGCCAAAGACTATATGATTTTTATAATTAACAATTGGTTATGAAAGGAATTTTTTGATTGTTTCATGCCTTCTCTTTTGTAATACAATTATAAGTGATAATGTGTATGGATATACATGTATGTACTTATATAGGTACACATTTATATACATCATATGCATGTCTATAGATGTGAGTATATTTACAAATGTTATTATATTGGTTGGTGGTGTCTATATATACATATATTCTTATTTGAATGTGAAAAGAGATAAAATATGTATTGAAAATAAATATGAGAATCATATTTGATGTGGAAAATGCATATATACTTATAACTTATTTAAACCATTTTATGATCATGAGTGTGAAATAGTAATTGTCCATTTAACCAATTTGTGAAAAGAATGTGAGAAATCATGTTTCTAATGAAATGGGTATATTTTATTATTAAAATATTTATACAAAGTAATACAAAATCATTGCTTGCATTGTCAATTTATAGTGTCCATTTATTACAAATTAATTATATAGGTCATACTTAGCTAGAGGGTATCTAGAGTTGTATGATATTTTTTTGTATTTAAACACAACACTAGTTCTCGAATGACATGGTGATCATGATGAAATTCCCTCAATCTTCTAATCTCATGAAGGGTAAGACCATGTCTTGATGGAAGGTGTGCAGGGGACTATTGATCCATGGTTGGAGGAAAAGTGCTTAAGTGATGCTCTCCCTCTTATAGTTGATAAGTGCCAAAGAACTAGTTTATCAGAGACATTATCCCAATTTCACATGAAATTATATTATTGATGATTTATACTTTATGTCATCATTATGACACTTGTAGTATGTACCTGTAAACTAAATTATTGAGTAATTTTCTATATGATGTAATACTTCATGGACATAAATGTAGTCAATTGATGTAATGATATGCTTAGTATGCTTTGTATTCATTTTAAAATGAGAAATGCAATGATTCTACTTATTCTATTGATGTTTCTATAAAAATAATTTATATGGTGTTTGAGGCACTAGAGAAATTTTGTGTTATCTAGATTAGACGAATCAATTTTCATTACATATGATAGATCAAAGCATGGTTTAAACACTAGAGCTTATGGGTCTACATCACAAAATTTGTCAACATACATAACATTGTGTTTAGAAAAACATTTGTAATGCAAATATTTTTTGAATGCGAAAATGGGTGAGTTAAAGAAAATAAAAAGAGTGGGAAGTTAAGGTAAAATAAATAAATGAAAAAAAAAAATAGAACCAAAAAAATGATTAGTTATGTAGGAAAGTCATAGCTCTCTAACTCTTAAACTTTCGCTACTTCCTTAGAGTGAATCAAGCTAGAAAGGGGTAAATGCTCACAAATAGGGGACCAAAAAGTGGTCACCCTACTTTTTGGCTCCCTAGAGAGCATAATATGAGCACATTATAACAACATTCTTGTGTTATGCTTTGTTGACTTAAAACAAAAATACTCACCTCAAAACTTCATTTTTATCCCTAGCCCTTAGCCATAATCGCAGTTTCCAATAGTTTTCTAATGTGCTTGCATTGTGAGATAGGCCTTTCATCATCATTTTTCACCAAATCACTACCAAAATGCCACCACAATATTGTCGAGGTGGAAGAGGTAATTTTTTTTGTTCTTTAGTGTAAAAATTGATTAAATTAATAGATTTAATTAATTTTTTAGTAGATTAAATTGTTTAATTTTTAGGGATTATTTTAAGTAAACTCAAATAGACAATATTATTAGAGAATCATGTCATGTGTTCCCACACCTTGCACTTGTGTATGGAAGGTTAAGTGGATTCACTTATGGGGATATTATAATTTTATTATCTTAATGTGCATATGTAGGGATATAATTATCAAGTTAGTAAAGGTTTCTTCAAGAAATTAGTTAGTATTTGGTCTAGTGACAAATCTAGGATCAAGCATGCATTGGGTAATTGGATTAATCTTGTTCATCATATGATATTAGATACCATGTTAAGGAAACAACTAGGAAATTCCCTTCCTAGTTTAGTTGATACCAAATATGAAGGCGAGTCTACCCACTCACAACAATTGGCCCTTTCATGCTATTATGTGAGCATAATTCTTATCCATCACATACATTGACACTCCCAAACCTTAGGTTTTTGTCTAGGTATTTAACTTTGTGGAGATACATATTTGAGAACCAACATGTCATTCTTGTTAGTGAAATCATACAAGTTTATCAAACCATTTCATACATAACCCCATGAGAGAAAAACATACTTACAATCTTATGGAATAACCATATGAAAAGATCAAAGACATACCACATGATATACCATGGGAAAACCTCAAGAGAGAAAAACCCATATTCCAAAAACATTCACACTCAATATATTATTTAGCAATGAAAATATTACAATACACTTATAGAGTCTCCATGAATACTTTTGAAACATAAAGCTTCTTCAATGCATCCTCCATGTGTCCAAGCATGTATCCACACATCCCATGAAATGCTTCATATATGCACTCTTAAGAAGAGAGATCAATACTATGAAAGTAAACCCAAAACTACTAACCAACCAACCTCAACCACTAAAATTGAGTTTTCTTTTATAGAATCAAGCTCACATAAAAAATAAATGGTAAGTTAAAACCATGTGCCTCAAAACCATGAGTACACAAAACTATTGACCCCGCATTTAATTTTTGGTACTAAGTTTCCCAATATTAATATATTTCCAATGTGCAATTCCCACATAAAATATCTAACTAATGTCACATACAACTTTGCAAGTAGACCCAAATAAATATTTAACATGGCTAAACACACCTTGTAAAATGCACCACAAATAAATATATAACTTACATAATTAAACATTTCTTTCTTGTGCAAGGTGTACACCACCATTTTCATAACAATTTTACTATTTTTAAATCAACGAGTTTAAATTTAGGCCCACACATAGATTTAAATTTGCACCCACATTATTGATCTTGATAAAAAATTAGTCATTTTATAGAATCTAAGATGTTCATCTAATTTACCCCTTAATTTTTAAAATATTAGTGAATCATTTCTTGACATCTATCAAAACACTTCTCCATAATTAAATTTCAAGCTAATTATCACATTCAATTTATTTAATTTTCTTATTTAATTAACATTTATTATTTCCAATCCTATCTCTTAAATTGCTAATCATTTATTTTTGTTAGATAAGTTGTAATAAAAAACATAATTTATTTTCATTGCAAATGCGCATAGATATTGTTATGGATAAACTTGAATTTAGTGGCAGCAACAAGTGAATATACAAACATGTTAAAAATATTTTCTCATAATTCTACAAGTCTCAATCTGTTAGCAATCCCATATTTTCTTGTGAACTCTAATGAATTCAACATATTAAAACTATTGTCTATTAATTTTTTGAAGCTACTAATTTTATTAATTGTTTGTAACCTTCTCTTTTGAAATAAAGAGTGCATTTCAAAAGATTCAATTTCATATGAAATTATAATAAGCAAAAAAAATGAAAATAAATTATGTTTTGAATTAGTAAAAACACATATATATAAACAACTCAAAACTTATATTGTATACCTCTTTACTAGATCTTAATGTTTAATTGGATATTTTCACTTAATTTTTTTCACATTATCATAATTGATTAAATTGAATGATTCACATAATCCACTAAAAATTAAACTCTCTTGAACAAAATCCATCAAACTCATAATCTTTATAAAAAAAAAAAAAAAAAACCAAATAACTTTAATCAAATAAATACCCCTCGTTTTCTAACTTTAAATAAAAAAATCATACCTTTTATATATATATATATATATATAGCTAAATATGACAGGTTCAATATTTATTATTTTCTTACATCATGTCAAACATGTTGGATTTTTAAAAACTGGCCGCCGGCATTACATTCCAAAAAAGTTGGAACGGACTCCAAAAAATGTGGTAACTGACCAATTATTACTAGTTGAAAAATAATAATCAGCACTTCGACAAACAACATGCATTTCTCATTTTGAAAAGCTTACTAATTTCAATGTTTAACTATTGATTTTTTTTAGCGGTGAATGCAATGCAGAGCTTAGAAAAATAATATTTTGCTATCTTAGAAGATTTAGTTATATTTTTATCACAGATATTTGTATCTATTTTAATTAATTTTTTAAAATAAATAATTGTTTGAATTAATTAAAAAATTAGGAATTTGAATTATGTTATTTAATAAAATATAATTTAAAAATAAAATTACATTTTATTTATTTATTTTATATAGATAAATTATAGGTATATTATTAAACCACCTCAATAAAGAATATTAATATTTTAATAATATTTTTAAATTTTAAACTATTTTTTATATTTTAAATAAAAAATTAAAATTTTATTTAATAACACATGTGTACATCTCGTTTGTAGTACAATTAGATGTCTCTTTCATGAAATATAGGATAGTCTCATATTATTATAAGCCATATGTGTACTATAAAAATATCCATATTCATTACTCACAACTTAACATTTGAAATTGAAACTATAATGATTATATATTACATTGAAAAATAATTTTGAAACGATATAATTATAATATATTATATAGATCTGAAAGAATAAACTAAATTTACAATCTAACTCTTCCTTTTAATTTATGTGTATATTATAAATAAAAAAAGTTTCATCTGAAAAAAAAAATATTATAATACTTATTATTTAGATATAAAATAGAAAGAAAAAACACATTGCTATTACTTATTTATTAAAATAATTCAAGAATTTAAAACTAAATAAATAACTAATTACAAACATGTTATTACGATCGCAAATTAATATTTAAACAGCTCACAGCTGTAGAAGAAAACAGCAGGAGCTTACAGAGAAAACTCAAAAAAGATCATTCTAAATAAGCGCAAACTGTACACAACATTTTTATTTACACAACAATTTCTTTTGGAACTTAACAAATTCGAGCAGAATGGCAGATGCGAGTGGCAGAGAAGCTAAGATCTGGTTGTGGAGTATTCTTTCTAAAAGATGCCGGAAAATAGCAGGGGTTGTCCTCGTCGATCCTTCCCACAGAAGGACCTGTTATAACGCCGAAGCTTCTGGAATTTGGCTTCTCTTGCGTTCTAGGAGATGAATTGCTCCTCCTCTGCGAGACATTTCTCACTGGTTTACCAAATTCTTCATGGCTTCTTGAGGAGGCGGTGCTGAAGCTCTGTGGCACAGTAACGATGGAAACACCGGGAACTCCTACAGCCAAGCTGCTATAATTGGCCGCCCCTGCACACTCAGACACGCTTCTTATATAAAAATTTACAGCTTTGAGAAGGTATGGAATTGGGGAAAAAGCTTTTATTCTTCTGCAAAATGACCTAACTCGCGGCTTTTTTGAAACACCGCTGGTGGCTTCGCCATTGTTGACGTCTTCCATGAGGAATTAGTCTGAAATATCTCAAATCTCTGAGTGCAAGAGCAATAATGTGCTTTGGGGGTCTGCGATTTGGAAGATAAATAGAAATTATAGACAGATGTGCGTGATTCAGACAGGTTTTTTTTTTTTTAAGGTTAACGCTTCAAATAACGTGGGTGGCCATCGCGGGGATTGGAAGAGGAGGTCAACAGATGAAAGAGTTTAATAAATTAGTAATATATTTAAATGTGTTTCATGGCGCGGCTTTACCGGCACACTCTAAGCGTTGAATGGCTTAGGTGGCTGGACCCATGTGGGGCCCTCTCTGTGTTTCCGTAGCGTTTCTTAACCAGAATTTTTTGAAATCTCCGTTTCCGCCATTTGCAGTTTATATTTCCCGTTCCCGTTCTTGTTCCCCGTTCTTGTTCCCATGCCGTTCGTGTTTACCATTTCCACCGTTCACATTTGTCTGATGTAGCCAAAACAACAGGCACTTGAGCAACTCGGGGGACGGATGCAGTGACGGGAGTCAATCAGGAACTACATTGGCATTGTTTTTAAGCCCATTCCCTGCGTTTCACCATTTCCTGGCGTCACAAATTTCCTTGGTCATTCAACAATTTTAATCCCACATACATTCCAGGGTATACGTTGGGGTGAGTAACTTTATATTTATCAGAAGAGAGTCACACTTAAAGTAGCGTAACATGTAAATATTTCTTCCTTTTATTCTCTATGCAAATATTAAATAATAATATTTTTATTAAAATATTTACATTTTAAAAATTAAATTAAATAGTTATATTTATAATTTTAATTTTTTTAACGAATAATTTAATATTTAATATTTTTATGATTATAAAATATATTTTTAATAATATCATTATATTTAAATTTTTATTTAAAAAAATGATATTTATTATGTTTTATTTATAAAATTATGTAAATTTTATAAAAGACATGTTGAGTTAACAATGATTTAAATTTCAAATATGAAGAATTTGAGGTTATAATTTACACAAGTGTGATAGGATGACATTATGGAAAATATGATAATTATAGATAAAAGAGTATAATCTAAGATAATCAAATAAGTCTTTATATACAAACAATAATTAATTTTGATTAATAAAAGATAGTTGTGGAAATATATAATTAGTCGATAAGCTATTATAGGTGAGAATTCAACCGGACAAGTCTTACTGTCTGATGCCGGAAAATATTTCAGGCCTTTCCCTACCGGATTGTAGGTTTTTGGGTTCGATGATGTAGCGTATTGGTAGATCGGTACAGTTACATTAAAGCCTATTATTTTAGGCCTCTCTGCACAATTAAAGCTCGATGCCCAATGAGCTTGACCAATCGTCCGCAAAATACGCTACCCATCTTTTCCAGTGTATAGAAAAAAGCAAAAGGCCACCAAACAGATCTTCAGATGGCGTCAAATAGATCTTGGCGTAGAAAATGTGGTGGAATAGGCGCGTGTGAACAGAGATTTCAGATGCTTCCTTATGTCAGCAGGTATGGCTCGCATCGTTCCACAGCATTTTTTGGGGTCTACGTGCTTTCCTTGCAATTTAATCAGTTACCAAAACCTCACTGTAGGCAATAAATGTTAATAAAATTTATATGGCTCTCACCTGGACGCTGCATGTTTCATCCCTGTGTGGTTTTTTAGCCAATAGGCTATTATAGGTGGGAAATCCCACCGGAATCATCTATTGTTTGATGTCGGTGGACTATTCCGGTTGGAAATCTCCAGCAGACAATGTACAGTCCACTACAAATTACCGGGCATGGCCATTAATTAGGGATGGCACCGCATCCATTTTCCAGGACTCTTCACGTGAAAGGAGGGGAGTTTGTAGGTTGTGCATATCGTACTCCCTAGCACCCATTTCGACATAGGCAAGAGGACGCTGGCAAAAGCTATGGAGTTCGACTTTATACCTACATTTGCTTGAAATTTCTAAATCTTTTCAACAAATCCATTTTGTGCATCCTACAATTATTGCATTCCATGAGTACACATTACTTGGAGGCATACTGTCCTTGTGCCTTGTCTATGCATCCACATTTTTGCATACATATCTACCAGGGTAGTTGCAACTACAACATTTGGCAAGTTATCTATAGCATGTATGCTTTGATCGATGACCATACCCTGTTTCAAAGCTCTCATTTTGGCGCAAGTAGAGAGGTAGAGTGGATGCTAGAAAAGGTTGTGGAATCTGAACCTGATACAATTTATGCAAAATCTTGAGGTAAGTTACTGGCCATTTGTTTTTGTGATTTTGTTTTGTAGTTTCTGGAATGTGTAGGTGGCTATATCCTTTTTCTGCTGTGTTTTACTTCATTCTAAAACAAATCTGTTAAATGAAAGCTTGGTTCTATGGCTTCGTGTATGGGTTTTGTGATTAAGTCTGGTTCAACAAAAGGTTTTTCCCACAATTTTTCCTCTGAGGCTCTCCTTAGTTGCAAGGTGATGTCTATGGCGTGATTTCCCTTGTAGGTGGTCTCCCATTTCTTAGACTGCTAAAGAAATGTACGGAGCGGAAAGCTGAATAAACTAAAAAAAAAAAAAAAAAGAAACTTAAAAATAGATGAATAAGGGGACGGTGCGCTCTTTCTTGTGTTTTCAGACACAAGACATTCTAGTTGCAATGCCTTAAGACATGTGAGGACCTGCCAAAATCATCGTCAATGTATAGAAAACATTTGAACATGGATTAGGGAATCTAGGTTTTTAAAATGTGCTCCCTCCTTTACCTGCGCTACTGGGCAAACAAAATAATCTCATTAAGTAAAATAACATAATTAATGAAAGAATTATCTTTGCTTTAAAGAAAAGAACTATGCCATCCCCTTATGTTCATCCATGCATTGTGGCCTGAATCTTAGCAGGTAAGGGAAGCAGATTAAGTTCAAAGCCGCTCTCATGGCGCTACTGCCTTCTTCACACTATCCTTACCTAAAAGTTTGACCTGAGCAGTGAGTAAGAAGCTTCAAATGCCTCTCTAATGTCACTTCCAGGTCACTGCCTTCCTTCCTCACCGTGCAGTAGAGAGAGTTAGGGTGTGAATAGAATAAAAGAGAGAATTAAATTAAAATAGCATTGGCCACTGGACTCCAATAGGAAATTAAATCCAAATAAATTAAGAAAGGGAAAAAAAGAAAGCTTAATCTTCCAAGCGAGGTGCCTGAAGGACTCGATTGGGTACGTGGTACATTTATCCTATAACAAGTGCAATACAAGTGATAAATTTGCATTCCTATTTAGGTTTGAAGACGCACAAGAGTTTAAAAGTTATATAGAAAATTTATTTATTGTTTTACCTTGGAAGTTACTAAAATTAATGCACTAGCAGAGCGCATTAATTCTGCCGCTCAATCATTCTGTTCCAATGCTGGAATTGACAAAGCCGATAAGCATGATGGGAAATATAGGAAAACAAGCGTTATGCGTGAGCTGGAGTCCCTGCCTTGAGCAGGTCTATTTGTAGGGAGAACAGTGTTATGAGTATTTTGGAGTTGGTTTCTAGTCAAACAAAAGCATTATGTATAACAGATTCTACTTCAAATTCTCCTACTTGTGAACAAAGGTGCTCCTCCGCTTCTTTCGCCAATCACATTTACTAAAATTAACCAAACTGAGAAATTGCCCATCGTTAGAGAAGCTAAGGTTAAATTTTCAATGTAACTTGACCATTTAAACATATTTCTATTAATTAATCAGACTGACATATAGCATCCTCTCCCAACTTAAGCATATTTACTTTAATTAACCAAACTGAGAATTTGTCCATAGGTAGATAAGCCATGGTCTGATTTCAAATGTGAACTTCATATAGATGAAAATGTCCAAACAACATATATGGCTTCTACTTACATACAAACTTGAGCTCCTCTGGCTGAATACTTAGAAGTTTGTTGGCCATGTTTGCTCTCAAATCATGGTTTCTACTTACATACAAACTTGAGCTCCTCTAGCTGAATACTTAGAAGTTCGTTGGCCATGTTTGCTCTCAAATCAAACACAAATAAATGAATTCCAATGAATTATAGAAAATCAAGGAAACTTTTTTGGAGTATACAAAGAAGCCTAGGAAACTCAAATATACAAATGCTTTAACCTATGGAACTCAATTTATTAATTAAAAAATAGGGAAAAAGAAAAAAAATACACATATTACATTGTGAAAAACTAAAATCCACAGTGAATAAATTAGTCCAAAAAAATAGAAACTAATTCACTTCTTAGCATGTCCTTTATCTGGTTTTGGAGAAATGTTAACTGTGTTCTCGGATGGCTGGAGCACAAAATTTAAATTTAGTTAGATTTTGGGTTTGAATTTAATCAGACATGACTATCCTTTATGATGCAAATCAAAGATCATAAAGATGGAGAATGTGAATGAAAAATAGTTGTGATTCTTCGCCCCCTACACATTAACTATTATTCATGTTATTCAGACACTAGCCTCAACAAGTCACAACCTTATTGCTCTTTGAGACAGGAACGCTAACCTCCGTTTGCTGGACCTGTATTAGTTTTAGAGTTAAAATTTAGATGCTTTATTACGTGGTTTTTGGAGTTATGTTAAGCACTCTTGATTGGCCTATGTTGGTCAATCATGGACCTTGATGTAATCTCTTTCCTCCTGTAGCTTTTGAGCATTGACTTGAGTTCTGAATGGCCTTGTATGTAGATCCATGTGATCAAGCATTTTTTAGTTCTCTCTGCATAGTTGAAGGATCAACTCTAGTGCTATGACTCCCTTGTGATCTAGATGCTACGAATGGTGAAGACAATAGCAAAAACCAAAAAGCAATTATCCAGTGCAAAGCCATTGAAAGTTGTTGGTTTTTAAAATTTAAAAACTCAAAGTCTGTTGTGGGTTTCCATGGACTGTTTGAATGCAACTCTTTATGCTCAAAATTAGTTTTGTCCGTAACCATTTCATACACCAGAAAATCCCTTTCTTGAAAAATGTGTGCCAGACTTGGCCAAAGCTCTGCAAATATGGTGCAAAAGACTTATGTTCAATCAACATCTATATCACTTATAGCATGCCAAATGATATTATCTAACCGACATTAGTCAACAGCATGCAACAAGCATTTCATAGTACTGGGTTTTATTCAAGTAAAAAGCATCTCAGTATAATATCCCGTTGAGGTGAAATAAAGTGGAATGCAATTTATTCAAGAATCAATTTTGATATGATTTTCATCTCACTTGCAAGATGTAACCTATTTGATTACTGCAATTGCATTTAAGTTTCACAAAAATCATCAACCCAATAGTCAATACAAAATAAGCATCAAAATAAACATAGCTAAGAACAATACAAAGAAGAAGATTACATTCAAGGATCAAGCCGGATTGAACAAAATATTCAATAAAATGGAAGTAATTTGAGGACACATGTTATGCTTCAAAGTTGTCAAGATGAAACTTGTTCCCTTGAAAAACAAAATTGTCATTAAATAAAATGCAACAAATTTTCATGCTTTACAATTATACATTAGTATATCCATATGAATTTTGGCCCACTCCAAAAAAGGAGGGACTCAATCAACCATCACTAATAATATGAATTTAGATTATAGCTCAGACACTATCAGATTTTGAAAAAAACAGTTTGCAGAGTTTGTTAATGCTTAGAATCTGATATGGCAATGCTTATCACAAGCTTTTCACTGTAATCAAATATAAGCTATTTGACATCAAAATGAATTTCTAATGACAACAATATTTTGGGGCTTTAGTAAAAATATTTTTTGTAAAGTCTCTAAATTTGTTCTGTTTCAAATGTATGAACATTGATTCAATCAGCAAACTTTTTGTTTTCTTGTTGTGAACAAACCATAAGATTTTAATCAGCTTACCAATGAAACTACTAAAGCAAGACTCAACATCAAGTTTTCATATAGAATTTGCATTTATTTGAATTGTGACAAAACATTTAGTAGATCATAACCAAGATATACAATTTTGAAAACAAAAGATTAGTAGGCTCAACTTTCAATCCTGCTTTTCTAATTACATGTGTTGAAAGTACACAAGTTCACATTTTGCAAAAGAACAACACTTTCCGAGTAAATAAAGAAAAACTGCCTCTATTGCTCAATCTAATAACTGGAGCAAGCACAAATACCAACTCCATACCTAGTTTCAAATCCTGGTGAAAATAGCCATTCCTCTGCATATAAGCTAACCCTTGAAGCATTTGATAGCAGAGGTTGATTATTTCGGTTTCAGAGAAAAGAGTATTTCTGTCTTTCATTTTTTGGTATAGATTATACTCCTGCAAGACAGAAGGCAGTTGCAGCCATAAAAAATATTTATAAGCTTTTATAGGTGACTAAATAGAAATGCAATCCCACAAAACCAGAAAAGTTTGCTTAGACAACTTTTCATTGCGCAGGATAAACAAGGCAGTGAGCTGTTTGGAAAAATGCTTGAAAGAAATGTGGTCTCATGGTGATGCACAAAAACTATTTAGTAAGCCATTACTATTCATCCCTGTTAATCCCCAAAAAAATGCTTCAGAGAAAAGTGAAAAGAACATTCCAGAACTCACTCACTCACTCTTAAGCTCTTCAAGCTGAAAGTTGCTACCTTTTCAGGTGACAAATACATTTGTGATTCCTGATAGCATTTTCTCAACACTTCTTTAAATGTTGCAATTATGTGTATGATTCCTGAGAATGAATTATAGAATTTTCTTCAGCTGTACAGTATGTATGGTATAATTTGCATAAGAAATTCAAAACCTTAACATGAGCTTACTCGCAGCTCTGGAATTATAATTGATATGGTTCTCATTTTGATGAATCCATCATAACAGTGAGCTCAATTTCAGGATAAAATTTGTAAAATAATGTCTAATTCAATGTTAGAAAGGAAAATGCAACCCAAAATTCTACCACCAAAGCCTCAAAAACTTGCCTTTTTAGTTCCATCTCTCCTTTCATGTGGAGGAAAGAAAGCTAGGTTTAATAGACCTGAACGTTGTTGGTCATTCAAATTTTTCATATAAGGTTGATCCTTTTGAATACGACAAAGCTGCAATCAACAAAACCCATCAAATAACTTTTGAGCATTACAATAAGATGTTCTAAAGTTCTTGCATCAGAAACCAAGTGGCTTGCCATGATTTTAAGGAGTTACCTCAATGGGAATGTATTTTTTCTTATCCTTGCTACCAGCTTCAATCACCGGAGATCCTCTCAAGCCAAGCCATATATAGTATTGCTTTTGGAAATAGTCTGTGACAGTCATTTTCTCTCCATTGCTATCAAATATTTTAAAGAAAAACAAATATAACTAACTAGACACCCCTTAGGCAAATTATTGAGACAACAAATACAGGAAAAAACAACAAATTAAAAAAAACCTTAATAAATAGATACAAAAGAAAACAACAAATAAAAAAAATCCTTATTAAACAGAATATACACACATTAAAGCATTCACAGGCACATCAGTCAAGCTCGTAATGCGATAACCACATTTGATATGAGTAGTTTCTACAGGGATACCTTTCAGTAACCTTTTCAGTTGCAAGAGAAATGAAGTTGTGTTTAAAATTAATTCTTCTACCCATAACTGGCAAGAAGCAACAAAGCAAACAGAGAAATTTGTTAATAGATAACATACTCTGGATCACACTGAATCACCATTAGAGTCATTTCTGGACAATTGGGCATTTATGTCTCGAGGATCCATTCTTAATGCATTGCCACTGAAGTTAGGAAAGTCTATAGGCTCATAGAAGGGTGTTGTAGCAATGTCTACAAAGATTCATCAAAACATTTGATCTATCAAATTTGTATGAAAATAAAAAATAAATGCATAAAAATTTAAAACCATTGTAATTAGTAATCATATTTGCAAAAAAAAACTAAAATTTAGGAGTCAAAAAAATCATAAAATACACTAAATGAAATAGAAGAATTATAAAAGAATCAAAATATTATTTGAAAGAATCCCATCTATAAGTAACTTTCATGGGATTGCTAATGGTTAGGGTAATTCTTTGAACCCCTGGATCCCCGAAAAATTTGCATTAGAACATGAAGATGCAGAAGCTATGATTTATTTCACCTTACAACACTTTTCTTGCGTTTTTGGAATGGTATGTGTTAAAGGTCATTTTAATTTATGTTTTTGTCTTCCCTTTGAGAAAATTTATACCCCAATCAAAATTTTAGTAGTGAGCTTGGATTTGCTGTGAAATAGTGATTTTTCCAGCAAATTTTGGTCATATAAATGGCATTTGAGGTATATGAAAAGTTGTGATGGTTTGTTCTGGTTGAGGTTGAGGTGTTTAGCTAGGGTAGGTTCTTAGTGTTTTAAATGCCAATGCTCTACAAAATTAGATTATGACTGCAACCATTTGCTGATGGTTGGAATATATCATAGACTGGTGTAGATATTCTATAAATTTCCTTAAACTACCAATGGCTACCTTTTAATGCTCTTCTGGCCTATGCCTGCATTTTTGGCCCATGTTTGAGTCATTTTTCCTTTTCATGATGTTTTAAGCATGTATAGAGCCGTACTATTTATAGTTCTTGTTTCCTAAAGTTAAGTGGTCGACTTATTTGAGGTTCTATTGTTTGTCAAATTGAATCTACTCAAATTATTAGATGTGATATTTTTTGAAAAATGTTGCTCGCACTGGCTTTGGGAGTTGAATGGAGATTTTGTTTTATCTTTGAGAAATTTAATTGCCTCTATTTCATCCTCGATTAGAATTACTATGCAAAAGGAAAAAATCATAATCTGGATGTTGTAGTTGATGTAACTCAACCACTCATCAGCTGACTGAAGCAGAGAATCACCCTGCTGCTGTTCACAGTTGCCAGTTGCATTCCAAAATGTACCTTTGAACTTGTAAGAAGCAAGGCCAAACACTGGTAAAGCTATCTTTGAAGAGCTCCCAGAATTATTTATATGGTTACAAGGTACCATTCTCTCTCCAATATTAATGTGATTGTTGCGGCCATCTGCCAGAAACAAACCCAGTTTGGCCTCAACAATCAGATACAAACCAAACACTCAAAGAACACTAGCAAGAACCCTACAGTTATAGAAAACCAATAAGATAAGCACCTTTAAATGGTGTTGAAAGGGAGTGAAACGTTAGAAAAGATGCAGCCAGGTCTTGCAAGGTTGGGCCAGTTGGTATCCTGTATATTGGGTACCTACCGTAAAGAAAATATTTGAATTAGTCAAGCTTGAGACAATTGTATCATATTAGACACCAACAGATTTCATCAAAATAAGCAATAATGCATGTCTGATAAATAATTAGCATGTCTGCACATTAGCTTAATCAAGAGTTGCATGAGCACAAGGATTAGCATACCATGCAACTGGAAACCAACTTGATGGCAGCAGATCAATGCTTCTTAATGTCTTTAGTTGTGGAAAGATCTGGGCAAGATATGCAATCTGCACAATTAATAGTCAAACAATGCAATGATATTTGATCAGAGAAAGAAAAATATACCTTAAGAGTGATAAAAGAAAAATATACGTTCTCATCGAATCCCTGTGTTGTAGTAAAGAAAATACGGTCTCATGGAATGCCCTTATTGCAGGGTATGCAACTCCATCCAAGAATAACATAAAATGTATGCAAAATTGTGGAAGTTCAGCAAGGCACAGAAATGGGCAGTAGCTGGGCTGTATTGAAAAGGGCATGGTGTGCGATCGCTTGCTTCCTTTTCATTTCCACCACCGTCGCCACGGCCATGGCCACTGCCGACAAGAAGAGCCCCACTCCCACCCTCTGCAAATGGACGAAACCCTAATACAGCAAACGGTGAGACTTTTGTAAAACGTTAGAAATAAAAGAACAGTTGCAAAACAACTGCTGAATGAACCAGAAACTGACTATGCCATGAACAAAGACATCTAACAGAAAGAATACCCCCTGACGCCATGATGAATGCCTCCTTGCAAAATGTGAAAGCAATATGCAGCCACGCGCCCATTTCGTCCATGTGCCCTTCTTAAAAAAAAATAGACAAAAAACTTAGGGATAGAATCGTAATATTTCGTCCCTCTCCGATGATTGCACAGGCTGTTTAAAATTATTACTAAAAAATTTAAAAAACATTTAAACCCCCAAGAAATTAGGCACTTGCCAATGGAAGCCAAGATAAATTGTAATTATTTTTCCAGCAAAATAAACAAAAATACAAAACTTTGCATAAATGCTGCATTATATCCCGCATGCGGTTTCCAAGACACAATTAAAATTCCCTTTTTCTCAATCGAAAACATTAGTCTCCTGCTATAAAGGTAGGGACTAATAAAAGAGAAGGTTTGATAAGCACACCAGATATAACGGGTTATAGTGAGATTGGCTAATTATCTCACTGATTTTTTATTTTATTAAAAAATAAAGAGAAATATTTGGTTATAATATTGTTAAATTATATAATTGTTATTATTTTGGTGTGGCTTTTGTCGGGATAATAAAAAATATTGTTAATATTGATATATTGATATGAGTAAAATTAATAATATTAGTATTTTATTAATATGAATATTTTTATTTAGATTTGAGTTATTAGATTGGATGCTAATGTTAAATGCAATCTAAATTTTATTATCTACATCGCTAATAAAATTAGTGATAATAATGGGCATGATATTAAATTACAAATTTAGAGTATAATAATCAAATATTAAAAAATGATACTTATATCATTAATATTGTTACATTTAATATTTAGTATAATATTATATTATCAATTTTAAGAAGAAATCATGATATCATGGGAAACTCTAGTATATAAAATAATAATCAAGGCAATAAAAATATTAATGTAAATCATGAGTTTTAATTGTTATTTTAGCAATAGAGGTTAACATGATTATAATACTAGAAATAGTCTTAAATGAAATATTAGTAGTTTATTTAAATAATGTTATCATTTTAAAGTATAAACATTGATGCGATATCCATAAAGATAATGTTGGTCAATGATCAATTAACAATAGTGTAGTGTTTTGTTCAAAATTAAATTTAATCTTAATAATATTATTATTCTTTTTTATTTAATGATCAAACAACTACATTGTTAAATATTTAACAGCATTTAGATTTAATCTCAATAATGTTATTATTATTTTTTATTCAATGATGGAACAACTATATTGTTGTTAAATATTCAATAACATTTACATAATGTATTTAAAAGGGATTAACGAGGAGGTAATCTTTGGAAAGTACAAATATCATAATTACCATTGAAGTAAAGACAGAGATTTTACTACTTTAACTCTTTTAATAACATAAACATAGAAATAGAATAACTATGAGTAAATATGGTGTTGGAAATGAATAACTATGAGTAAATATGGTGTTGAAAATTAGTAACTATGAGTGAGTATGATATTAATATTAATACTAATTTTGATAAAATGGATTAATTTTAAATGGAGGGTAACTCCATAATAATATTAATTATATCATGGAAATGATAATAATATCATTAAGGAGAATGAGGATATCATAAATGTTCAAATTGTGGAAATAATATTATTATTTCCCTTTAGAAAATAATGAGGAAAATATACAACAAGGATCAAATAATAGTATTATTTCTCTGGTGAGCAATCAATGATGATAATTATTAAAGACTTATTGTTGAATTTAATTAATAGAAATTTATGGTAATTAAATAATAATGTTAATCTTGAGGAGCACATTTGCAATGAAGTTGCATGAGGCACCAATTCAATGTGTATAGTTTACATCCCATGCTAATGCATGGCTATCAACTATTAGTGGTTTTCATCTTGTGGTTTAAAATTTTTAAAAAAAAATGGTTGTCTTTGCCCAATATGTAAAATGGAGTTTAAGCAATTGACTACATCAATGCCTTGTGGGATTTGACTACGCCATTGTTTCAATGCCTCATGGAGTTTGAGCAATTGACTACATCAATGCCTTGTGGGATTTGAAAACACCACTATTTCTATATTTGAGAATTAAGCCTTTATGAATAGCAAAGGAAGGGCTAGCATAATGAATCTTCTTCGTGTGACAACTTCTTAGATATCCCCTTTCCAAAAAGGATTCATCCAAATTGTCCTAAGGACATTATTGTCCAAAAGATGATCAAGAGAAGGCATAAGAGAATATCACTTGCATTGAACAACTACAATTGGGGTATATTAGAAATAGGAAGCAGCACAAACAGATTTGTGATTATAAATTGGATGATCATTGTGTTATTTGTTGTACTAATATTACTAGTGATTTATGGTTTGATGATATAAATTTTCTGAAGTTATCTATTATCCATTAAAGTCATTTTAATTATCCTTTGCATTTCATAAAGTCACCTAGATTTGACAACTTTGAGGATTTCCTAATTTATATATGATTCTTACTAATGTTGCATGTTAAAAGTTAGCTTGTAAGCTAAATATGCTAAGCTATAAAAATTGAACCCTGTCTGATTAGGATCTTGTTAGTCCAATCACGGTGGCTTGATTGCACATATGCATTCAATGTGTGGTAATTGTTTTGTTCTTGAAAAGGAAAATAAACAATCCTTTTCAAAATGAAAGGAAGAGTAAAATCTCTTTTACAAAAATCTTGGGTTAATAAATAAGTAGCATCAATATTTAGAATCTACCTCTGGAAATCATTTCTTTTAAATAATAAACTATTGTATGTTTTGTTTATCGCGAGTAATAGATATTATGCATTGTTGAGCAGCTAAAATGTTATTGATTTCCCTCAACTATAAATTTTCAACTTCTTATATATTTAACTTCTTATGGTAATTTTGTTCATACATTGGGAAATTTTTTTCCTAATAATAGTAATACTATAAATTAAATATGTAGAAATCATTATACAACTCAAAAATAAATTAGTGCTTAAAATATTTCTAATTTCCCTCTTACATAATTATGTATTTCGGCTATTTACTTAAGCTACAATTTTTTTGCCATAATTTGACACTTGGTCAACACATCTAACCATTCCATTGCTTTTGTTTTGTAGGTCTTGAAGACAAATGGCATATATCATGGAACCTCATTGTCAAACACCAACAATTGTATCATACGTAACCATTCTCTTGAATTAGTGATTTTCATGTATCATAAAATAGTTTTTTATATTATAAAAATATTTTCCTACAACATGCACTTTTCCATTATGTTACATTCGGTTAGAAGGTATATCATTAACCAGCAACAACTGTACATTATGTTAAGGTATGTTACATTATGTTGTGAAACCATTTAGCATAGCATACCAATTTAAATAAAGTTCCATTTGTTCATTTTCATAGCATACCGACTTAAATAAAGTTCCATTTGTTCATTTTCAAATCTTGTGGCATCCCATCATCAAGGCATCTTATCATCAATTGACTATTTTCTATAAATTGTTAGTCTTAAGAAAAGTAATTTACATTTTCTTACGATTTTTTCTGCTGCCCTTCAATATATTGCCAGAGTATATCTTACTATCGGCGTAACCATTGCACCTTGTTGAGGTGCAAGCGCTAGTTTATAATCTAATGTTAGTTAAAGATAAGGATGCTTAGTTATAAGTTTGAAGATGAATAACTCTAATGTAATAAAGAAAAACAAATGTGTCTTGAGTCTACCTTCTATCATGCAAGTAAAAATAAAGATAATTGCAAGCTAAGTTTTACTATCAACAATCATAAGAAGGAGAAGGTGAGGAAATAGGGTTAGGAATTATGCTTGTATAGAAAGTGGTAATGCTCCACCTAATACACTAGCCATATGATGAAATGACATGTTAGGCACTTTTAGTTGTGGTACATAGTACTTCTTTGTCTTACCATGGTGATGAGTATCTATGTAGGCATTTGGAACTGCTTGCAATCTGAGCATAGGAGTGTTAGCAATAAAATATTCTTTGTTCAATTGGTTGCATTTGTTGGATCCAAGGAATTAAATGAGAAAAAAATAGAACATGAAAATTAAATGTAATATAAAGATAAGCAAGTAAGCATATGAGTGATGTAAAGTAGTAATTGTAATAAATGCATCATTTGATAATCAAGTAAACATCACGAGTGACAAAGCATGAAATTAGATGGGTTTTAGAGATAACATTAACAAACTAAGCCTCCTTTGACATTGAAAAACAAAAAGTGGTGATTTGGCTCTTGATGGTTAAAAAACACCCATGCAAGTACATATGGCAATAGGATAGGCATATGACCCCAATGTATCATCCAAGAGCATGAGCATGCAAAGGTCAAGGTAAGGCACTAGGTCTCTAGTGGTAGAATGGGTTTAGGAATGTGATCTCAAGCTGTAAAAAATAAAACATATTACCCTTAAATTTAGAAAAATTTACAGTTGAGCAATATATCCATAAATAATTGTACAATCTCAACCAATTCTAGCTAAATAATTATATGTATTTTAGGATCATACAAATTTAATAGCTACAAAATAAATAAAATAAAATAAATTTAATAAAAGTTGTGAATGGTTTAAACTAAGATTCATAATATAAATCAAAGAAAACTTCTACAAGTTAAATGTTGTCAAATTATTATTTTCCCTAGGTTTATTTAACAAGCATCTATGCAATGTTATATAAACATATCTAAATAATATAAATTTAATATAGTATCAGACCTTTGTCAATAGCTAATTTTGTGTGATATTTTTGTTGTGTTGAAGAACATGTGAGGTGCCTAGAAAAGGAATTTCTACTTGTTGCATGATAATGTCAATCTGTTACAATATTGTTTATATTCAACATGATATTATTTGTCAAGTCAATATTAATCTAAGCATGTACTGTAATGAAACTTGTGAGTCATGATTTTTTTGAACTTAGGAATGTGTTGTAGTAGTATACAAAATCTAGAAATGTACAACTTGTGTAGCAACTAAAAGCCATTAAATTATTTTTGTTTCTCATCCTAATATTGATCTTCATTCTCTTATGCATCTTTAATTTTATTTATTTTAACCTTTATCTTACATACCTATAAATATTTGTTTAATGAATACAATTTTGTGTTTAAAACATTGATTGAATAATAATATCTTTAAATCTCTTTTAGTTTAATTTGGTAGGAGTTAAAAGTATACTAAATAAACTAAATTTTAACTTATTTTTTCTTTTTAAATTTATGTAGATGAATTATGATTCTATCATGATATGTATATTATAGTTTGTATATTTTGAAGTATCTCATTATCACCAATACAAAACAATTCATATGATGGTTAGAAAAGAAACTTAACTCTCATTATTTTATATAACTATTTTTTTTGGGTTAATTTTCCTTTTTAAATTGAGCATGATTCTTAAAATATTGATAATATTTGAAATTAGATGCAAATATTCTATTTATATTGACAATTTTATAAATCTAAGAAAAGTTATACATAATTTATATGCTTAATTCTATGTTTAACTTTAAACAAAGTAATTTTTCAAAATGGGGACTTAGATAGTTTATAAAAATATTAAAAAAATATTATATTATTTACTTTTTATGGAATTTCTCCATTCAAGTATGGAAAATTCTTACCATCCCATGAATGTTATGGAGATCTCAAGTAACAACAACAACCCAACTCTACCAACTAACTCATGCCCATCAATCAATTTGAATGGATTTCTTAATAGTAGCATTAAGTATTTTTCAAATAAATCAAGGTGGAGGTGGGTCAGATTGCTGGGTCGGGCGCAATGTTACTAAATTATAGAATAAGCTCTTTTCAATTGCATAGGTTTATTAGACATAAATTAAAAGGTCTCCTAAGGATTAATGCTTTCATTAACTAAAATATTGTTAGTAAACTTAATAGATTTACAAGGCCTAGCTTTAGATGAACAAGCCCTAGTAGAAGCAAGAAGATAAATCTTATCATTCATTGACCAACATAATGAACAAAATCTCAAATATTAATTTTTACTCTAATTAAAGACCTCCAAACCCTTTGGAAGTCCTTAATAAATCACTAAGCCTTTCACAATGGACCCAAAAATAGTAGAGCCAAAAGAATTAGTATCAAAATTACTAAATTATTATTATTATTATTATTATAGACTACAAGAATCAGAATTGGGTAGCCACCCCTATAGACTGTAGTGCGTGTGGTAAAAAAATTTCACGTGACCAGTGACGCTAGCATGGCATGCCCTCTGGCACCATAGGGATGGTGGGGAGACTAGACCTCATGACCTCTTGCCTGCAATAAGATGCTTTAGCTAATCGAGCTAGGTCCACCACCCCATAGTTAAAAAAAATATCTTAATAATAGATACTATATCAATTTTAACTTTGCTTAGGGATAGGCTTTAAAAACTCACTTAAAGTAAAAGAAACACCATAATTTATTTATTTTTAAATCCCAATAGAATGCATAAATCTTCTATTTCCCTTATTATCGTTAACCAAAAAAATATAATAAGCTTATTTAACTAGCTAACCTTAAAAAAATCCAACAAACATAAAGAGATATATACCATTTAAAAATATAAAAGAATTTACACAATTAAATTCACTAGCCAAAGAAAAAAGCTAACACAATTTTAAAATCCATAAACTAATTTCGCTTGTTAAGGAGGGATTAAGTGAAAAATGGCCCTAAAATATCCTATAATCACATTAATACTAAAGAAACTCCAACCTTTTTCTCACTTTTTAATTGCAATCTTAAATTTAAAAGTCAAACAATAACTATCTATATGAAATATCTTTTAATAAATATAAAGTGCAATCTTTATGTTAAATAAAGAATTATAATAAATTAAGTCACCATATTTATTTTAAATGTTTGATAGATGTTATTCATTACACACTTTTCAATTTTGTGTCTTTTTGGAGTTATTATTGGAAGGAAAATATAATGGTGAACTTTATGTTTTTAGTAAATCTATATCATTTTAGTATTTAAAAATATTTAAATAATTTCTTTGTTGATATATTGTTTACTTTGACATGCACCATCATAGAAGTTCACATGCACATCAATATGAGAAAAAATTAATGATATATTTATGCCCTTTTTCATTATTTTTTGGCACACTTTGACTACATTGTCGTTTGTGCAATAACAAATCTACAAGTGGAAAATTCTTGTATGAGTTTATCTCATGGCATTACCCTATCTTGGATAAGATCTACTGGTACAAATTCGACCTTGATCATCCATAGCTATAATTTTTGACCCTACACATTTAAAATTCAAATTCAATTTAAATCTTGACAACATCCTCCCATTAGTCATTGTGAGTTTACGTAGTGCATTTTTGTGTTGATTTTTATGGTACATTTTATTTAACTTAGACATTCACTTAACCATTTAAGATTATTAGGAGATTTATAAAAAGATAAACTTTCATTGAGAGGAATGTAATAGCACATTATCATAACATATATCATCATGTCTTTAATCATTATTCCTAAGTCATGGAATTGGTTTGATTTGGGGTCTAATTGGGGAGAACAAAACCCTTGAACTTTAGCACTTTCCCTATAAGTGTTATTAAACATCATCAATCTATATTGAGGTTCATATTTTAGAAGACCAAGGAAAATAATTTCCTTATTGATATCTTGTTTACTTTGATATGTGCCATCATAGAAGTTCACATGCACATCAAAGTGGAAGAAAAATTTAATGATATATCCATGCCCTTATCCTTTTTTTTTTGGCACACTTTGACTAGAATATCATTTGTGAAATTATAAGTCTAGAAGTGACATGTTCATGTGTTAATTCATCTCATGACATTGCCCTTTCTTGGATAAGATCTACTAGTGCAAACTTGACTTTGTAATTTTGAACCCTAAACTTTTAAAATTTAAACACCCTCCCACTAGGCATTGTGAGCTTACCTAGTGCATTTTTATGTTGATTTTCATGCTACAATTTATTCAAATACATGCACTCAAACATTTAAAATTATCAAAGGTTTAAGTAGGATTTATCAAAACAACCATTTTCTTTGAGAGAAATATAATAACGTTTTCTCATAACATAAATCATCAATGCCTTTAATCATTATTCCTATGTCATGGAGTTGGTTTGATCAGGGGTCTAATTAAGGAGAACAAAACCCTCAAAATTTAGCACATTCCCTAAAAAAATTACTAAGCATTATCAATCTATATTGAGATTCAGATATTAGAAGAACAAGGCAACCAAATTCTAAGCATCGAATTTTTGCTATTTTATTCTTATAGGTATAAGTTTATATTTGTACAGTAGTTCAATTTCTTAGACATGGATATGAACCCAAAAAAATTGAGACACTTACTAATCATATAGGGATCTAAATGAGGATAACACAACCCTCACAATTTAGTAGATTTCGTAATGGTGTTTTTGAACATTGTCAATCCATATTGAGGTGTAAATGTTAGAAGATAAAAGTGGGTGAATTCCAAAGATTTTTTTTTTCTAGTTGATTCTTGCAACTATAGGTGTAAGCTTATACACTCTAGTTCTATTTTGTAAACACATATATGAACCAAAGCAAAAAAACATTTTGTTCACATATTTTAAGACATTTATATAATCAAGTTTGGAACCTCCAACACTTCAAATAATCAACATCTACATCTCCAACAACAAATTTGTGTCATTGAATTTTAAAATAAGCATCACATTTTATTTATTTAATTCTAGCCTTTTATGAAATTTACTTTTTTTTTTAAAATAAAGCATAATAACAACATTTTTCTTCATTAAACTAAAAAATTAAATATAATGACATTATTAAATATATATTTTGTAATCATCCCATGGCTAGTATATTAGGCGAAGCATTACCACTTTCTGTACAAGCATAATTCCTAACCTTATTTCCTCACCTTCTCCTTCTTATGATTGTTGGTGGTAAAACTTAGCTTCCAATTATGTAGACTCAAGGAACTTTTGTTTTTCTCTATTACATTAGAGTTATTCATCATCAAACTTATAACTAAACATCCTTATCTTTAATTAACATTAAATTATAAATTATATATTCCCACAACTATCTTTTATTAATCAAAATTAATTATTGTTTGTATATAAAGATTTATTTGATTCTTAGATTATACTCTTTTATCTATAATTATCATATTTTCCATTGTGTTATTTGTTGGGATGTGAAGCCCAACAGTCATTTGACTCTTCATATCCTCCCAACTATTGAGTTCATAGTTGATTATGAGTGTATAAGTATAGTTCATGTATTGTGTTGTATCGTTGGTTAATATAAGATTATTCCCTGCTTTCCTGGTGGATGTAGCCATTTATGGTGAACCATGTTAAAAATCGTGTTATGCTATTATGCTATTATGTTATGTTGTGTGACTTCTAATTCTTGTTTTTGTCTACTCCTTTAATACTCTACAATTGGTATCAAAGCATGGTTAGAGTCAAGGAGTAGATATTGAAGATAGTGTACTTCTGTTAACTAAAGAAGAAATTGAAGTAGATGCTTGAGTGTTAGATACGGGAGCTTCGTTTCATGTTACCAACATTATCACACTTCTATAAATTATAACTTCAAATTCTTCATATTTGAAATTTAAATCATTGTTAACTCAACATGTGTTTTATAAAATTTACATAATTTTATAAATAAAACATAATAAAAAACATTTTTTTAAAATAAAAATTTAAATATAATGATATTATTAAGAATATATTTTATAATCATGAAAATATTAAATATATTAAAAATTATTTGTTAAAAAAAATAAAATTATAAATATAACTATTTAATTTAATTTTTAAAATGTAAATATTTTAATAAAAATATTATTATTTAATATTTGCATATAGAATAAAAGGAAAAAATATTGACACGTTACGCTACTTTTAGTGTGACTCTCTTCTGATAAATATAAAATTACTCACCCCAACGTATATCCTAGAATGTATGTGGGATTAAAATTGTTGAATGACCAAGGAAATTTGTGACGCCAAGAAATGGTGAAACGTAGGGAATGGGCTTAAAAACAATGCCAATATAGTTCCAGTTTGACTCTCGTCACTGCATTCGTCCCCCGAGTTGCTCGAGTGCCTTTTTTTTTGGCTACATTAGACAAATGTGAACGGTGGAAATGGCAAACGCGAACGGCATGGGAACAAGAACGGGAACGGGAAATGTAAACTACAAATGGCGGAAACAGAGATTTCAAAAAGTTCAGGTTAAGAAACGCTACGAAAACACAGAGGTTGGGTTAAGAGGGCCCCACATGGGTCCAGCCACCTAAGCCATTCAACGCTTAGAGTGTGCCGGTTAAGTCGCGCCATGTTTCATTGGTACAATATCTAGTTTTATAGATTGAAGGTTATAATTAATATTTTTTTGAAAAATATAATTATATAATGTTTTGTAGAGAAAGCTAATGTCTATCTACCATTCAATAAGATATTTAGATGTTTTTATTGATTAAAAAAAAATGGATTTGATAATTTATTTTTTCAATAATTCTATTTAATTTTGAAAGTAATATAATTTATTAATATGTTTGATTATTTAAAAGATATTTTACATAAATTCAATAAATATTAACTATGAGAACAATTTCATAATTTTATTTTCATCATATTTATCTTTCTAATATAAGATTATAATTTATTTCAAAACAATAAATATATACATTCGTTATGTATTTATTGTTTTAATGAAAGTTATGCATTTTTTTTTATATACTAATTTCCATCAAATAAAATTTTAAATATAAAAATATGTCCAACTCTTTCTTGTTCTAGAAGATTTTGAAATTTAAAGCATTTATATAATAAAAACCATTACCTAAATCTCAATTAGATTCATGACATTAATATTGTTTCTCACTAACTCCCATAAAAGATGCCCTACACATCTATGATGTATTTTTGATGTTGATAAAGGCCATACGAGATTTATATAAAGATTCCCATCAAATAAACTTTTAAATGAAAAGATGTGTCCAACTACGATTGTTTCTATGGTCGTTCAACACCTCTAATATTCATATTCTATGCAAAGGTGCTTGCTGCCAAGGTTTTCTAACAAGGAATTATCTAACTCCTTTCCCTTGCAATGTTCAATCCAATAGGACTGTCCATTATCACCATTCCTTTATGTGCTTGTTGTCGATGGTCTTGGTAATCTTCTACAAAAGTATAATCAGATGAGATCAATAAGGGGGGTTTCAATACCTAATGATGTTGTTGTGCTTAACTCACATTTTGTTGATGATAGCATGCTTTTTCTTCAAAATTCTAAAGAAGAAATTCATAATGTGATGGGGGTTCTTGAACTCTATTATGCTATTTTTGGTTCTAAATTAGCTCATCATAAAACTAAATTTCTTATGGTGAATACTGATCCTATCATGAATTGGATACCAAAAGATTGGAAAAAAATTAAGCATGGAGAAATTTCTCATTACTTGGGCATCCCCTTTGGGACAGGTGTTACTCTATTTGATATGTAGAAATGGTTTCTTACCAAGCTAAAAACTAAGATGTGCTCTTGGGGGAATAAATTTTTGCCCCTAGCTGGGAATATTCAAGTTGATAACTATATATTTTTGGCTTCACATGTGTATTACTCATCATGTTGGATGCCTTCAAAAAAGGGCTATGAAGATCTTATCAAACTTATTAGACAGTTTCATTGGTCTAATTGAAATGGTGATGGTTTTAAATCAACTTCATGGTTGCATTGCATTCAACCTAAATCAAAAGGTGGGTTGGGGTTGTTAGATCCCAAAATCCAAGGGGTTTGTTTGGTTGCTAAATGGATAGTTAGAATGGTGGTTGGGGATGAACCTTGGAATATTTTGGTTCGTTACCGAATCACACAAGCTATTGTTGAAAAGAAATGGAAATTGGTCTAATGGATTGATAAAATCTTGTTTTCTCCCTTTTTTTAGCTTAAAGTTTCATTCCCTTTGCGGTCCATATGGAAGGTTTGGCAACTAGTTTGTAATTGTTTAAATTGGAAAGGTGCTTCTTTCCAACATGGGTTTAGTTTTGTTGCATCATCCATTTGATGGAATAAAATGATTCAATACTAAGGACAACCTCTTGTTATTGCTTTCCTGAGACAGGAACTTCACCTATTTAATAAAGGGATTAAAAAAATTGGAGACTTGTGGGACTATAATGTGTTTGATTGTGCTGCTTGGCAAAGTAGTAAGAATAAATTTAGTTTAAGTAATAAGCTTCAAATTTTTGTTATATTTGTGAGATCTTTAGTTCTTGTGGACCTTGTTATAAAACTATGTACTCCCTTGCACTGCAATGCCTTCAAATATTGGTGTTGGATGTCCAAAATCCAATTTGATTGTTTTCATTTGAAAAAGTCTACCTAAGTTTGCTTCCTTCTTTGCATTTAAATCCAGTGCTTAATTAGAAATGGAACTGCAACTTCAAAGAAAAGGTTTGGAGAAGACTAAGTGTGCATATATATGGAGGTGAAAAGTTGAGGCTAATGCTCAAGTTTTGGCTTGGAAAGTGTTACATTTCAAATTACTTGTTGGTGACAGGCTAAGATACATGTTGGTGCAGCCGGTTATATGCCCTTTCTACCAGTATAATGAAAGTCTAAAACACAGTTTTTGGGATTGTTCATGGACTAAAAGGAAATGGAATACTATCTTTAAATTTCTGCTCGCAATTTTTGAGCACAAATTGAGTTGGAAAGAAGTTCTATTGGGGTTTGGCATGCAAAATAATGTTGTTGCAGAGTCTATGAGACATTTTATTTTACTTAATATATGGAAAAGTACAGATGCTTATCAGTTTTTTCTAACCATAATTTTCACTAGGAAGGAAACATGCTAAAGTTTTACTCTTATATTATTTTTCAAGTTGTTGTGTTGTGTTCTCAATTGCAGGGGGTACCCAAAGAAAAGGTGAAAATCAACAAACACTTGGATAAGATAAAGTATTAGATACTCCAGCTCTATGCAAAATATTCCTTGTGTTCAAATTCAAAATTTAATGTAGCTATTTATTGAGAACTTTGACAGCTTTATTGATAAAAGTCTTTTTATGTATTTTGTAGTGCTTTTGTTTATGGACATTTATGTAAAGTTTAGTGATGTTTTTCGCCCAGGTTGGGTTATTGTGTACCGTTGATTGTCTATGCTTGGTTTTTGCAACCTTCATGTTGCTCTTCTATTTGTAATTTTTATTACTTTTAATGCTTGGTTTCAAAAAAAAAATCATATGCAATTGTAATAAGAAAAAAAAATGAAAAAAAAATTATATTAAGTTAGTAAAGGTAGTTGTACATATATATAGATAACTCAAAGCTTATATTGTATATCTCCTTATTAAATCTTATTTTTTAATTCAATATTTTCGCTTGATTTTTTTCACATTATCATATTTGATTAAATTGAATGATTCACATAACACCTAATAAAGATTAAACCTTGTTAAACAAAATTCATCAAACCCTTAATCTTTTGAAATAATATACCACATAACTTTAATGAAATAAATACCCCTCATTTTTACCTTTAAATAAAAAAAATCATACCTTAATTTTATTAAAAATAAAAATAATTAAAACTCATTTTTGTGAATGGAACAATAATTTGCCAAATATGACAGGTTCAATATTTATTATTTTCTTACATCATGTCAAACATGTTGGGATTTATTAAAGCCTAGCCGTCGCATGACATTCCAAAATAGTTGGAACGAACTCCAAAAAATTGGGTAACTGACAAATTATTACTAGTTAAAAAATAATAATCAACACTTCGACGAACAACATGCATTTCTCATTTTGAAAAGCTTAGCAATTTCAATGTTTTACTATTGAGTTTATTCAGTGGTGAATGGCAATGCAGAGCTTAGAAAAATAACATTTTGCTATCTCAGAAGATTTAGTTATATTTTTATCACATATATTTGTATCTACTTTAATTATTTAATTAAAAATGAGAAATGCATGTTGTTTAAATTAATTATAATGTTAACTATTGATTTTATTTTAAAAAATTTACATTCATTCATATCTATTATTCATAATTTAACATTTGAAATTGAAATTATAATGATTATATATTACATTGAAAAATAATTTTGAAATAATTATAATATAATGTATAGATCTAAAAGAATAAATAAAATTACAATCTAACTTTTCCTTTTAATTTGTGTGTATATTGTAAATCAAAAAGTTAAGAGTTTCATCTTTTAAAAAAGAAAAATATTATAATGCTTATAATTTAGATATAAAATAGAAAGAAAAAACAACATTGCTATTACTTATTTATTAAAATAATTAAATTATACAAATAATAGCATTTCTATTATCTAAATAAATTAATAAAAATATATCTAAATCACATCATTTTCAATAAGATATATATATTTTTAATTGAATGGTCATTTTCAATAAGATTATTAAAAAATTTAAAAAAAAAACGAACTTTTCAAAAATTTAAAACTAAATAAATAACTAATTACAAACATAGCATTACTATCGCAATTTAATATTTAACCCTTTCATAATACAACGCATCCATTTTTTTATTATTTTTTTTAAAGCAGCAAACCGGAGATAAACAGCTCACAGCGTTAGTAGAAAACAGCAGGCGCTTACAGAGAAAGGTCAAAAAAGATAATCCTAAGTAAGCGCAAACTGGAACTTAATACAACAATTCCATCTGGAACTAAACAAATTCGAGCAGAATGACAGATGCGAGTGGCAGAAAAACGAAGATCTGGTTGCGGAGCATTCTTTCTAAAAGATTCCGGAAAATAGCAGGGGCTGTCCTCGTCGATCCTTCCTACAGGAGGACATGTTTTAACGCGGAAGCTTCTGGAATTTGGCTTCTCTTGCGCTGTAGGGGATGAATTGCTCTTCCTCTGCGAGACATTCCTCACTGGCTTACCAAATTGTTCATCAGTTCTTGAGGGGGCACTGCTGAAGCTCTTTGGCACAGTAACAATGGAAACGCCGGACCTCCTACAGCCATCTGCTATAATTGGCCGCCCCCGCACATTCAGACACACTTCTCACATAAAAATTTACAGCTTTGAGAAGGGTTAGGAATTGGGGAAAAAGCTTTTATTCTTCTGTACGATGAATACAAATATATCCAGATCACATAATTTTCAAGAAGATTATTAAAAAATAAAACAATAACGAACTTTCATCGATCTTCATAAATTTAAAACTAAATAAATAACTAATTACAAACATATCATTACTAGGTATCGCAATTTAATATTTAACCCTTTCATAATACACAACATCCATTTTATTTTTTTTGAAGCAGCAAACCGGAGATAAACAGCTCACAGCTGTAGAAGAAAACAGAAGGAGCTTACAGAGAAAGGTCCAAAAAGATAAATAAGCGCAAACTATACACAACATTTTTATTTACACAACAATTTCTTTTGGAACTTAACAAATTTGAGCAGAATGACAGATGCGAGTGCCAGAGAAGCGAAGATCTGGTTGCGGAGCATTCTTTCTAAAAGATGCCGGAAAATAGCAGGGGCTGTCCTCATCGATCCTTCCCACAGGAGGACCTGTTTTAACGCCCAAGCTTCTGGAATTTGGCTTCTCTTGCGCTCTAGGAGATGCATTGCTCTTCGTCTGCGAGGCATTTCTCACTTGCTTACCAAATTCTTTATCAATTCTGGAGGAGGCGGTGCTGAAGCTGTTTGGCACAGTAGCAATGGAAACACCGGGACCTCCTACAGCCAAGCTGCAATTATTTGCCGCTCCCGCACACTCAGACACACTTCTCATATAAAAATTTAAAGCTTTGAGAAGGTATGGAACTGGGGAAAAAGCTTTTATTCTTCTGCAAAATGACCTAACTCGCGGCTTTTTTGAAACACCGCTGGTGGCTTCGCCATTGTTGACGGCTTCCATGAGGAATTCGTCTGAACTATCTCAAATCTCTGAGTGCAAGAGCAATAATTTTCTTTGGAGTCTGCGATTGGGAAATAAATAGAAATTATAGAGAGATGAGCGAGATTGAGACAGTTTTTTTAAAGATTAGCGTGTCAAATAACGTGGGTGGGCATCGCGGCGATTGGAAGAGGATGTCAACAGAGGAAATAGTATAATAAACTAGTAATATATTTAAATGTGTTTCATTGATACATGCATCTAATTTTATGGATTGAAGGTTATAATTAATAATTTTTTGAAAAATATAAATATGTAATGTTTGGTAGAGAAAGTTAATGTCTATCTACCATTCAGTAGTATATTTAGATATTTTTATTATTTTTAATTTTAATTTAATTTTTTTTTTCAATTTGATAATTTAATTTTTTAAATAATTATATTTAAAGAAGTGATTTAAAAAAAAATATAATTTATTTGTTTAATTATTTGTAAAATATTCTAGAAAAATTTAATAAATATTAACTAGTATCTTAAATCTAATCTTGATATATATCTTATTATTATATTATGTTTTTTGTTTTTTTTTGTTTTTGTGTTTTGATTTAGTAGTATAGTATAATATTATTACATTATTAAATGTGCTTTTGTAAATGATTTTTTTATTTTTTTCTAAATATTTTTTATTTTTAAAATGTGTTTGTTTTTGTTTTTTGTTTTTTTTGCTGACATCCTATACACACCATGTTACCATTGTAGGGTTACGTCCAACAATTTCATAATTTAAATTTTATCATATTTATCTTTTGAATAAGACTATAATTTATTTCAAAATAATAGATACTTTAAAAAAACATTCACTCAATGATAAAGAATAAGAAAATTAGAAATTATATATTAATCCCAAAATTTGTGATATAAATATTGGGTAGTGTTAAGAAATTTTCTAGTATTAACATTGTTTATGAGTAACTCCCATAAAGATTGCCCTACCAAACACTTAATTTATAAAACACACAATTATATGCATTTATGATATATTTATTGTTTTAGTAAAATCATTGAAAAGTTTTTTATAAATAAAATTCCAACAAAAAAAAAAAAAATTGAAATAAAAGATATATCAAAACTTATTTTTCTAAATCCTTTAAAAAAACCTCTTCCCATTGATAAAATAAAAACATTTATATAATAAAAAATATTACCTAAAATCTTAATTAGATTCGTGACATCAATATTGTTTGTCAGTAACTCCCATAAAAGATGACGTACACCTCCGTGATGTATTTCTGATGTTGATAAAGGTCATGCGAGAGTTTTATAAAGATTCCCATCAAATAAACTTTTTAAGTGAAAGATGTGTCCAGCAATGATTGTTTTGATAGTCGCTCAAATTCTTTAATATCCATATTCAATTTCGCATGGCCGTCTTAGCTCAGCCGGTAGAGCGCGTGGCTTTTAACCACGTGGTCGTGGGTTCGATTCCCACAGACGGCGGATTCTGTTTTGCCTTTGTTAGGCGCACCTCCACAATTACTGTTCGAAATTAGATGGACATCTACTTTTAAATTTAGTTTATACATTTCGTCTAAAAGTATTGTTCCAAATACATTTTATGAATGAAATTGGCTTTGGGGTTCATACCACGAATTTATTAAGAAATTTTACATGGAAAGCAACACAAATATCTTAGAAATTTCACATGGAAAATTTCACATGGAAAATAACACAAATATCTTTAAGAGACATCACAATTACTAATCATATATTGTTCATTAATAGTTTTATAAATATTGATATTATATATTCATATAATCATAACTTTAAACATATTGTAGACACATAAAAATATCCTAAGTCATCGAGCCTGATTTTTCTTCATCCTCGTCCTTCGATAATTGAATAATTTTAGTTATTCAATTATGTTTGATTATATTCCTCTATTAATAATTATTTAATTAATTCACTTTCTAATCTTTATTTTATCCTGACCGATTAAACAAATTAATTGCGTCACTAATTTCTCCCTCTTCTTCAATAGTTAAATAAATTAATATTTATTTAATTATTTTGTCACCTTTCATCTATAGTTAAATAATTACCATTAATTATTTATCTATTCATGATCCTTTAATTCTTCTATAGTTAAATCCATGCCACCTCCCCTATTAAATAATTAATCTGAATTAATTATTTAAGGTCTAATTTTCATCTCTCCATTTAATTAAATTGATAAATTTAATTAAATGCTTCTTTTGTCATTTTCTCTAAATAAATAATTTGGATAAATTATTTATTTGCCACTTGTCATTTTCCTCCATTTCAAATAGATAATTTAAAATAAATTATTTATGCACCTCCATCTGGTCAAAGATGCTGTGTCATAATCCCCTGTCATAACATTCATTTTTATCATTACCTGCATGTCTTGCATGTCTATCATAGCTATCAGGGGTCATAGCCGTCAGTGTCATAACTTTTCCATGCATGGCATATTTTTGGTGCAACAATTCTGGACCGTTGATCTTGGCATCTTTTTTGAGACTTAATTTCAACCATCCATTTCATAGCATCCCTCTCATGCATTCCCATCCATTAATCTTGGCATCTTTTTTGAGACTTAATCTCAACCATCCATTTCATAACATCCCTCTCATGCATTCCCATCCATTGATCTTGGAATATTTCTAGAAGATTAATCTCAGTCATCCATTCGAAATGTTGTCTATAAAAACAATCTTCTTTCTCCATTTTCAACTTAATAGCTATTCTTCTCCAACTTTTTACTTACAATTTGCAGGTATTTGCACAAGTTAGACTACAAATCTGAAGGAATATTTGCAAAAGGAGAAATAGGAGAGCAGGAGAAGTGATTCAAGTTTCAAGCATGGGGAGTATTTTGATTTGATGTTTTAGTTTCCTTATGTTTTTATTGTTTTATCTTGTTTGGATGTGGTTTAATAGCTTAATAGTGTTGGTTGTCACTTTGTCTATGCTATTTGATTTTTGACCCCATCTCACATTGGTGAACTCAACGTATTTTGTAGAGAAATTTGTGTGTTTTCTTGTTTATTTTCGTTGTTTTGCAGGTTACAACTAAGAATTCATATGAAATCTCGTCATCTCTTTTTGAGCACAAAAAAATGAGCGAATAAAATATTTTAAAACCATTATCTGGGTTTTGTAGGTCTTGTTCTTAGCTTTCTGGAACTTTAAACAGTTTAAAATTTCGTTAAGATTTGAGAAAGTTATGGCCATTTTAGTGATCACAGTTTTTTAAGATTTAGCTGTTAAAACCTGAATTTTCTTTTATTTATAACACTTTTGTCTTGCAGGATTTTGCGAAAACATTTTCTAGGTTTTGAAGGTCTATGTCTTAGCTTTCCATAGATATCTATAGTTTAAAATTTTGTTTAGTTTTGAGAAAGTTATCACTATTTTAGTTTTCTTGTTTCCATTCAAGTTTTTTTACTAATCCTCTGTTTGTAGCATGTGGCTTTGGAATGGGGCTCCTAAAAACTGCTTCTTTTGGAGCAACAAAAAAATTGAGCTCTTAGTTTTTAGTTTTCTTTGATTTCTTTTTCTTAGTTTAGTTTAGTTTTTTTATTTTCTAGTTTAGTTATTTACTGATTTTTTGTTTGGTTTTTAATCCCTTGTTCTAACTTAGTTTTTGCAGCTTTCTTGTTCATCCAAGACATTTATGAAATTACTAACATGTGGGTTTGCAGTGCTGATGAGTCAAAGAGATATATCTAAACTACTGACATATAATTTTGAAGCTATGTTTGTCAATGACTAATCTTTCAAACCATCTATTTGTGATTTTTAGTTTAGAAACACTTCTTTTGGTGCACTAAAATGAACTTTTGTTTACAAGTGTTTGATTGTGCTTGATGTGGTAGGTGATTATGCTCTCACCCTGTCCAAACTTGGTGATCAGAAAGCCAAACCCACTTTATTTTTGTAACCTTTACGATTTAGTAATCGAAGTATCCTCTCCCCTTGTGCTTTTGGGCGATCCTGGGTGTAAGAGAAATGGTTATTGACTCTAGAACTTGGGCCTGTTCTGGTGAGAAAAAGTACTCACCCTAGGACGACTTAGACTGGTAGCACCCTGAACCCAAGGGACTTCCAACCGGTATATAAAAGTGAATTCTTGGAAAAAGCCCAAGAATCACACGTATGGTTCCGATGAGATGGATCTGAAAGGGGACTCTCACCGCATTGATCATGCCCTACGAATGGAATGCCCTTACTAGACACTTTTTTTTTAGAGGCCAACCATTTTCAGCTGTTGCTTGGTATAGTGCATGGTACAGTATCATGCCCGAAGATACTCACTACTGATCCCTTTGAGTAGAGATAATAGTTCTTGGGAAGTGACTACCTAAGAATCCGAAGTTGGTGTGCCCGAATGATGTTAATGAGTAGTGGAGGGGAGTTAGTGCTACCAAAATTCTAAGCTATCTGCTCTCAAGAAGGAAAGGTATTTAACACCAATCTGGAGTATATCGGTAGGCTATATCAAGTATACAGACCCTTGACTTATTGGCCTATTAGGATTGTGCTTGTTTCATGTGTGTTTGCATACACCAAAACATTGTGCTTCTCAAGTGTTTGCTGGATTTTCAAATATTGTTCACCACATTTACACTTCTAGACAAAACATTCAACCTTTGACAGATTAGATTTTCTCTCAATAGATTCAAAAATTCAATTTTAACAAACTATGTTGCAACTGTTACAACCGCATTTGCTTAAACTAAAACGCATCTGCCATACTATGACGCATTTTCTTCCTCAAACAACGCATTCACCTAATGGAAAAAAAACCCTGATGCAAACTAGAATTTGAGTCTAAACATTGTCAACCTACTGTCAAATGATTCTTCCAAGAGGTCTATGTCAAAAACCAGCTTTCAGATTGCTCAAAATCGTCATTTTTCGTCCATTAGTTTGCATTGTTGATCATAGGCTTAATCTTTCAAATTTTACTTTTATCCATTAGGCTCATAATCATCATCTTAGCATTAGCTTGACCCTAGGTTTTCATCTTTGCATGCTTTGGATTAGGTGAACCTCATCACAATTTGCAAAATCATTTCTTTCGAAACTAGGTTATCTTGGACTTCGTCATTCACTTCTATCTTCAATCATTGTCACTTTTTGTGAGGCTTTCCAACTCAGCAGTCTAGCTAGGAAAACTCACTAGTCCTTTGGACTTTGTCACCTTGCCATTTTCAACAAGTCCTTTGGTAACCAAAATCGAAAACAGAGACTAAGCTTAGAGTGTTTAGGTATCCTTGTCTCCAAATTGCATTCTAGTTTATACATTGCATACTTTATTCCCAAAAAAATACAAAAACATTATTCATCCTAGTTGTTATTTTGAACCTAGAATTTGCATTAGTTGCATCTTTAGTCAACATAATCATCTTAGTGGAATTATTTTGCACCTTGTCATCATTGTCATCCTAGTCATAATTGTCACTTTTGCTTTTCGACATTTCACATTTTCTTAGGTACACATGATCATTTCATTGCATTGTCATCCTTTATCACACAAAAAGACAAAAACATAGAAACATAGACTAGTGTCATAATTGCATTGTCATTATCTTCATTTGAGCAATTTCCTTTGATGGTGGAGACAAGACTTCAACGAAAGAAAAAACAAATGGCAGACTTTGGACAAGACATTAACAAGAACACAAATATCAACACCAATCCCAATGATTGGATCTTTGATGACCCATTTGGAAATTTGAATGCACAATCTTCCATGAACATGTCAAATTCTTTTCAAAATCCACTTTTTGAACAATTCATACAAAGAGACCAAAATGGACAAGTTTACATTGAAAACTTAGAGGCAGCAGCCCAAAATCCTGAAGTAGCTTCGTTTGTCGAAGACTTGGTCTTGAGCGATCCTGAACGATACCTCGCTATGCTTTTAGACCAAGGCACAAGATTACCCAAAGACTTCGAAATTAATACCATATGCCCTGTCTCTCCTTATCATACGACACAAAACACAACATCCCAACATGACATGAACAATACCTCGACCAATAACATTGTCGTTACTTCGCAAGTTGCTACTACCACCATTAATGCGACATCTAGTGGCACCATAAATCAAAACACCTCCACCTCAACTAATATGATATCTGTTGGAGGAACATCTACTATGACCATGCCTACAATGTCCACATCATCTTCATAAATGATAGGAGCTACCTTTTCACAGTCCATGCCTACAACATCCACATCATCTTCACAAAAGATAGGAGCCACCTTTGCATCCACATCAGTAGGCACCACTTTCTCAAATCCTATGTTCGAATTTTTATCTATGAAAATGGGGGCATCTTCATCACATCCTTATGGTGGAACCTCATCTAATATGTTTGGATGAAACTCACGACACATTTTCATTCAAGGCCCTCAGCACCACTTTAACACATCATCACAAATGAACATCCCACATGGACAAGGGCACAATACGCATATACCACATGGACACTTCCAAGGAACAAACACCAACATGCTACATGGAAAATTCTTTCAACAAGGACGAGGAACTCAAATGATGCAACAAATGTGTAACTTTGGCAATCAAATAAGTCAGGGATTTCAGATACCTCAAATACAAACAAACATGGTTGGGTCACATATTCCCACATACTCGTCCTAGATTCATACTCAACAACAAATTCGCACCCACAATTGGCAATATCAACAAACACCTAATCAAAACATACCTTGCTTTCAAGCGACCAATGATCCCATGGTACACGCCTTTCTATCAAGAGTGGATGACCTTCAAAAACAAATGGAAAATATGAAAACCTCTAACAAGAAGACACAAATGCCATATGACTTATGTCCATATCCTTTTGATATAACTTTGTACATGCCACCATTTCCACATGGTTATGTGGCTCTAAACTTCAACAAATACAAGGGTAAAACAAATCCACTTGACCACATTAGAGAGTTTGTAACAAGTTGTGTGGATATCACTCATGAGCACACATATCTAATGCGATTGTTTCCTAAAATCCTCGCAAGGCTAGCCCTAGAATGGTTCTATACACTGCAACCTAGAATTCAATCATGGAAAGAACTTGCTAAAAAATTCATGAAAAATTACACATACAACATTGACATAGACACCTCCATTACCAATCTATGCTAGCTCACACAAGAAGATTCTGGTGAAACCTTTTTACCATTCTTTCAAAAATGGAGGGGCCTAGCGAGTCGCTGTCATATAGACATACTTGAAAAGGAAAAGGTTGACATGTTCGTACAAACGTTATTAGGCCCACTAAAAAATGGCTTGCGTGTTCATTGTTGCAAAATTTTGTGACCTAGTTGAATGATGTGTCCAAGTTGAACAAGCCCTCATAGCCAAAGGAAGACTAAAATTCAGTCCTAAAAGTACAAGTGCAAACCCTCCTTCTGCTGACAAAACCAAATTTTGGGTTAAGAACAAACATGTCACCAATGATGGTGTAGTTGATGCTAAGGATGTCAACACTATGGGTCCTATGATTACTCTAAAAGGGACACAACTGCAAAACACAGAGATGATGACACAAACCTATGTTGCTAATGCTATCCATACAAATTAGAATAACCAAGGCAATCAAAACAATCAAATTCAAGGGAAACCTAGACAACCAAGATGATTCCTTAGAAGTCACACATATACCCCTTTGGGTGAACCTATTGACAAAGTCCTCAAGAAATGCATTCATAATGGTGTCATCACACTTCAGGACCCCAAACCATATGACCCTGGGCAGTTTAAACCATCTTGGTGGGATGATAATGCATTTTGTGACTATCACCAAATAAAAGGACACAAAACATCTTCCTATAAACAATTAAAAAATTTGGTGCATATCATTGAAGTTGGTAGGGCACAGTTTGCTTCTAATGTAGATCATACAATACACAAGAACCGACTATAGGATCATGGTTCAAGAAACCCTTCTACGTCAAACCTTAATAACAATACTCAAGCCAACCATGCTCGTATTGGGTATGACTATTCTGGGGGACCTATTATACATCACATTAGAACAACTGATGAACATGTCTACACGATCACCATTAGAAAGGTCCCTGAATGCAATGTCACGACTCGTGGTGGAAAGGTCACCATAGCCGGCCCTCCTCCCCATAAACAACCAAAGGTAACAATAGCTGGCACATCAACTTCATAGTCGCAATCGCGTCCACAAAACAAGCAATCCAAACCTAATGGAAACTTTAATCTTATTGACCAGCTTGGAAAAAAACCCGCACAAATCTCTATTCTTGAGTTGTTACACATCTCGCCTGCCTGTAAGGCCATCCTAGACAAAACACTGCAAGAATCCTCTGTTCCCCAAGATATTGATGTCAGCCAATTTGAAGCCATGGTAGGATATCTCATGACACCCCACCATATCACCTTTTCTAACTAGGAGTATTCATCATCCAAATCCAACCATAATGATGCCCTTCATATCGAAGTCATTGTTCATAAACATAAGGTCAGATGAGTCTTTGTAGATGGTGGAGCAGGACTAAATATATGTTCCTTAAAATTGGTCAAGGCATTAGGCTTTTCTGATGCTTGTTTAGATGCCACAAGAAGCATTTTTATCAAGGCATATGATGATGAAGAACGTTCCTCTTGGGGCATAATTACACTCCCAGTTCGGATTAGGCCAATCATTGTTGACACTTGTCAAGTTCTGGATTTGGACCTGACATACAACATTTTACTCAGTCGACCTTGGATCCATGCTCTAAAATCCATTCCATCCACATATCACCAGTGCTTGAAGTTTCCTTTTGAAGGAATTGAGATTACTATATACAAAGATCCTGATCCATTCCAATATTGCACCAACTTATGGGGTGTCTCGGAATGTCAAGTCCCTATCAATAGGGAAGCTCCGATGTCTTTGTCTTCCAAATTCATTGATCCCTCAACACTCATGAAGTCTCCTGCCTCTTCACCGACCACATCCACTTCTGCTTCTTCCACCACGATGACCATCTCCATAATACCTTCCACTTCATGTATCACCCCAAGTGTTGACCCAAGGTTCCAGATTCGGGATCAAGGATGTGGAGAGTACAAGCTGAATACGACCTATTGCATAACCAAGATGCCCAAGTCTCCCCAGGTCTATGGAAAACCTTGTTTAGAATACAAGCAAAAGAAACTTTCAGGGTTCCTCCAAATACAGTTTTCATAAAAGTGGGGTGAAATGAGTCAAGAGGACACAGATGATATACTATCCTGGATTCATAGAGAACCACGAGACTTAACTCCCTTGCTAGTAACAATATATGGAAAAGGATACAGCATGATAAAAACAAAAGGTTATGATGGAAAAGTGGTCTTGGAAAGGATAAAAATGGAAGGTGTGAGCCACTATCAGTTTCAGAAAGACCAAAACATCTTGGGTTAGGGTTACGTCCACGAGAATTTGGCAATCCAAGTACCGATGTGCTTCCATGTGAGCTAGTGTATGCTTCAGACTGTGTTGAGACAATTGAGGACACCTCCTCTGAAACTGACTCTCATGAATGGGAATTTGGCTCTCAGCGATCCTTAAGTGACTACTGCCTTGACGAATTATTCCTTGAACTTAGCGAGCCTACATTTGAGGAATGATTCTAGAAAATGTTTAAGATCGATACAACACCAAATGATGTCAAGTCCAAATCATATTCTATTCCTATTCATCCTAGCCCCGACATACCAGCCTAGTCATCCCAAGCTGACAACCATCTTCCAGAATCGCCTGAGCCATCACTTGCCACTACTGATCTTGACTCTAATACTACTCCCTTTGTCCCTTACTTCGCTGGTGAGTATGAAACAAGTGAAGGCGAATACTGGATAGAATCTGACATAGAGCCAGACGATGACAACTTCATTTTTAATGTCTCAACATCCATTTGCATGCTCTTTGTGTCATCTCCTCAATTTACAAATGTTGATGATGGAATATCCTTAGTTTACCTTGACTTAATTGACTGGAACCAATAAGGCCCACCAGTAATGGACACTTTTCAAAATGATGAGGCTTTAGCATAATTTCTAGGACTACATGAGGACATTCCATATGGGGATCACAAAGTTGGATTTTCTATTGACTTGGATTGTGCTGCTTATTTCAGGGAGATTGCACCATCCTCTAGTCGGACAGTCAAAAAGAAAAAAGAAAACAAAAAATGACACGTCTAGGTGAAAAATGAAAGGCACCTTCTGACGACAAAATAGTAAAAATAAAGGATGTAGTCGAGGGTGAAAACCTCCCTAAGGCACCTAAGGGTGGAGGATTTGAATTTCTCCGCGTAGAAAGAGAAAAATTAGCAATGCTCGTAGAAGACACCATACCAGTTAATATAGCTACTGTGGAGGACCCCAAAATGGTTCTCTTTGCAGCATCATTGACAGAAGCTGAACACCTAGAATTTCAAAAGTTTTTCTCAGAATGCAAGATAAACTTTGCATGGTCTTATGCCGATATGCTAGGGTTAGATCCTGAGTTAGTCTTACATCACTTTCCATTATTTCCAGATACCAAGCCAGTAAAACAAAAGTTAAGAAAAATGCACCTACAAGTTGCATTGTTGGTTAAAGCTGAACTCAAAAAGTTATTGGATGTAGGTTTTATCAAGTCAATTGACTATGCTGAATGGATATCCAACCTCGCCCCTGTCACCAAGCCTATTGGACAGATTTGCATATGCACATACTTTTGATATCTCAATAAAGCATGCCCTAAAGATGATTTCCCTCTGCTGAATATCGATATCATTGTGGACCTTACAGCTGGATATGAGATGTTGTCCCTTATGGATGTTTTTTTTGGTTATAATTAGATTTGTATTGCCCCTGAAGACCAACACAAAATTGCTTTCACATGCCCTTGGGGTACATACTATTGGATTGTAATGTCGTTTGGTCTTAAAAATGTAGGTGCTACATATCAAAGGGCAGTGACAACAATATTTCATGACATGATGCACACATTAATGGAGGACTATGTGGATGGCCTTCTAGAAAATTCATTGACAAGAAAAGACCACCTTTTAGTATTAGACAAATATTTCAGGAGGCTGGAAGAGTATAAGGTCCAGTTAAACTTGAAAAAGTGTGTTTCTGGTGTAACATCAGGAAAGTTGTTGGGGTACATAGTCTCCTGTAGAGGCATTGAAGTTGACCTTGCCAAATTTAGAGCTATATTGGATATTCCTCATCCTAAGGGAATCAGTGACCTAAGAATGCTACAAGGCAGGCTTCAATCTATCAAACGGCTCATCGCTCAACTCGCCGATAGGTGTCAACCATTTAAGTATCTTCTACACAAAGGGATCCCCTTTGTGTGGACAAATAAGTGTCAGGAAGCATTCAAACAGATCAAACAATACTTATTGTCACCTCTAGTTCTCATGACTCCCATCCAAGGAAAACCATTAATTCTGTACATCTCTGCAACTACTTCAGCACTGGGGGAATTACTAGCACAAAATGACTATGAAGAAAAAGAACGAGCTATATATTATATCAGTCGAACATTGGTGTGGTATGAGCTAAATTACACACCCGTTGGACATGCTTGTTTGGAAGTTGTATTCGCAACCCAAAAATTAAGGTATTACATGTTAAATCATAAGACACACTTGGTAGTCAAGATTGATCCCTTGAAGTACCTCTTGGGTCAAGTAGCATTGACAGGACGTTTGGCAAAATGGGTCATAGTCCTCAGTGAATATGATATTCAATATGTTGAGCGGAAAGCCATCAAGGGACAGGTAATAGAAGACCGACTTGCAGATGCAACAATACTAGATAGCCATCCTCTTACAACAGAATTTCCAGATGAGTTCGCATTTCAAGCGGAGCCCCAAGAGCCTTGGCAATTATACTTCGATGGATCTCACACTTATCATGGCTCAGGAGCTAGAATACTATTCATTACTCCACAAGGAGATTCCATCCCAAGGTCATTCCGCATTGCATTTCCATGCACTAATAACATGGTAGAGTATAAAGCACTAATTACAGGACTTTGAATGGCTATCAAGTGAAAAATTAGGAATTTGCAAGTCCTCAGTGATTCTCAGTTAGTTATCAACCAAGTCAATGATGAGTACAAAACCAAAGATGAGAAGCTAATCCCTTATAAACGTATGTTTGATAGTTTTCTAACATATTTTCATAGGCTATCCTTTGAATTGATTCCATGAACACAGAACAAGGCTACTGACACTATGGCAACAATTGGATCTTTGCTTGATATTCCTAGCAATGTCCCACAATTTGAGTTTTTGGTTGTGCAGTTATTGGTTCCTGCTTATGATGTCCCTGAATTCGAAATGGTCTATGAGCTTGTTGGTTCCAGTTCCTCCTGGTATAAGGACACTTTTGACTACCTTCATTCACAGATCCTTCCTCAAAACCTTTCTAATAACCAAAGGAAGTCCTTTATCCACAAAGTTGCATGTTATACCATCATTAGCAACACCCTTTACCATCGTAGCTTTTACAATACCCTTCTCCATTGTCTTGACATTAATGAAGCAAAAATGACCTTACGAGAAGTGCATGAGGGTATATGTGGGTCCCATTCGAGTGGCCCGACCTTAGCTAAAAAGATTACAAGACTTGGGTACTATTGGCCGACACTAGAAAAGGATGCACTAGAATTTGTAAGAACATGTCGACAATGTCAAATTCATAGTGATTTAATTCATGGTCCAACACAAGGGTTGAGGCCGATCACTTCTCCTTGGCCTTTTGCACAATGGGGACTTGATCTCGTGGGAAAGATTCACCCTACATCCTCCAATAGACAAAAATTCATTATCACTACCACTGAGTATTTTACTAAGTGGATTGAGGCCATTCCACTCACATTACTGACAATCAAATCTCCAAGTTCATCCTCAATTAAATCATTTATCGGTATGGCATTCCACAATCCATCATCACGGATAATGGTCGTCCCTTCAAAAATTAGGAGGTCCATGAACTGTGTCAACATTTCCATATTAGCTACCACTTTTCCATGCCATATTACCCACAGAGAAACAATCAAGCTGAGGCATCTAATAAAACCATTATCAAAATTCTTAAAAAGACTCTCAATGATGATGGTCGTGACTAGCACATCCAACTAAACCCTACTTTGTGGGCATACCACACGAGCATCCGTACCCCCACCAGTGCCACACCTTTCGCCCTTGTCTTTGGAGCTGAAGCCATCTTGCCCATAGAGGTTGAAATTCCATCTTTGTGAGTCTCCATGAAAGGCCTTACCACTGATGAAGAATATAGACAATCAAGACTGCATGAGTTAGAAATGCTAGATGAACGCAGACACAATGCATTGAATCATTTGCAAGCATACCAAAATCATCTATGTAGAAGTTATAACAAAAGGGTGATGACTCGAAAGTTTGACATTGGCAACCTAGTTCTCATGCAGAATCCCAAGAATCAGTCAGATAGAGAAAAGCCAGGAAAATTTGAGCCCAATTGGTTGGGCCCTTATGTCATCATAGCATCATTTGGTTTTGGAGCATATCAGTTAGCTACTCCCGAAGGTGAATAGTTGATGAAGCCAATCAATAGTTTACATTTGCCCAAATTCTATGCGTAGCATCAGAAAGCCTCTCTGAAAACTAGTGAAAATACAAAAAAAAATGAAAAAAAAAAAAAATCGTCACCTTGATGAAAACTTGGCAAATAGGCATCTTGGTGACACCAAAAACATGAATAAAATGATGACAAAAATAAAGAGAAATAATTTATCCAATAGTGAAAACTTGGTAAACAGATGCTTTGGATAAGTACCATGGTTAAAACTTGGCAAACATGCACCATGTGTAGTCAGTCATTGTTGTGCCATCTATTGTCACTCTATCTACCATTGTCCCTGATAAAAATACTCTTTTCCAACATTTTTCATAACTCTTTACCCTGACATCATGAAATTTCCATCCATGGCTGATAATGGTTGAAATCAAGTTTGGCATACTGTCAACTGTCCATACTAATCATGTCTTTTCTTTACATTCCATTTTTCCTGACTCATTCTCAACTTGACTAGGGGAAAAATTTTATCATGAGACTACAGTGGGTACCGCATGTGATCCTAAAAATCATAAAATGTCCTGAAAAAAGACCTAAAAATCATAAAATGTCCTAGAAAAATACCTAAAAATTGAAAAATGACTTGAAAAAAGACCTAAAATTTTAAAAATGTCCTTAAAAAAAGACCTAAAAATAAAAAAATGTCTTAAGAAAAAATCCTAAAAAATTAAAAAATGTCCTAAAAAGGACCTAAAAATAAAAAAATGTCCTGAAAAAAGACCTAAAAATTAGAAAATGTCCTGAAAAAAGACCTAAAAATCAGAGAATGTCCTGAAAAAAGACCTTAAAATTGAAAAACGTCTTAAAGAAAACACAAAAATTCTAAAAAAATGGAGTCATGTTAGTCAACACAGTCATGTCCATTCAAGTCTTGATTAGTCTTTGTCATTGTTGAACTACGAGGTCTCTAAGTTTATGACGTAGGCAAGGCCATCTGTCGATGAGCCCCCGAGGCCACACTAGGTCAGTCCATTAGGGTTCATTGGACAATTTTCTCACACACATGAAATAGTCTTTAAATTCGAACAAATGATTTACCCAAGTGAACTTCGACAATTTGTCAACAGAACATGACAATCATCTTGGCATATCAAAATCTGTCAAACTCAGTCAAACTTAGTGAAACTAGTCAAATCTTGCTTACTCTTCAGATGTGTCCTTCTGAAGGGTAGCCCGTCATTTAATCATGCCCTAGGATGTGTCCTTCTTAGGCATCGTCATAGTCATCTAAAATTTTGAGGATTCTCACAACATTCGAGATATGTTCCTCTTGACATCGACATTATTCAAGATGTGTCCTTCCTAAATTTGGCATTTTGGAAATGACATTATTTAGGACGTGTCCTTCCTGAATCCGGCATCTTAACATCGAACTTGTTCGGGATGTGTCCTTCCCGAATCTTGACATCAACTTGGCATCGACATTATTCAGGATGTTTCCTTCCTGAATCTGACATTGTGACATCAACATCATTTGGGATGTGTCCTTCCCAAACTTGACATCAATTTGACATCTCGCCATTGACATAGTTTAGGATGTGTCCTTCCTAAACTTGTCATCAATTCGACATTTGGACATTGACCTCGTTCGGGATGTGTCCTTCCTGAATTTGGTATCACTCTAGCATCGACGCCATTCAAAATGTGTCCTTTCTGAGTCTGACATCCTGACATTGTTTAGGATGTGTCCTTCCTAAAAAATAATCTAGCATCTTTACATTTTCAACTTTGGCACTTTGACACCAAGACATTTAACATTTTGGATAAACCTGAAATTTTGACATCCAGACACTTCGCAGGCACTTGGCATTTAATTTTACAATGTTTCTTGTGTATTTTTGACATTCATGTTACTAGTTCCTCGAGGATGTCCTAACAACGAGATTTAGAGGAGCAATGAAGTTTCATGATTTTTCTTGCTTGTTTTCACTGTCTGTGGTTGATTATGACAAAAAGACTGGGGCAAATACACTTTTTAGTATGAGTCACGATCATCCTTGTCTATGACTATTTATGTCAAATGATGGTATGACCTTGCACACCTTGATTTATGTCATATCATGGTGTTTGTTGGCCATCACGATAATCTACCCAATGATGATTAAGAGCAACAATTAGTAGTCCTACGACAATGTGTTGAAGGATTTTTATTTATTTTTTCATCTTAATAACATGCATCTCCTTCTGTCTTGTCATCTTCTCTCAAGATAATATCATATAAGCATGGCATCCATATCATCATCCATATATTTTGCACTAACATTTCTTTGTCTCTTCATATTCTAGTCTTCTCATCAATTTCGAGAGCACACTCGTGTTCTTTGAACTCATCTGTCCTCTCGAGGGGGCATACTGCTATCCTCCTCATCATTCTTCCTCATCTTATTTTGCATTGGGGCATGACTTTGACTTATTTTTCTTTGTCACAATGCGAAAGGTTGCATTATGAAAAAGAGGGGCAAAATGTAAACACATAAAAATTTCCTAAGCCTTCAAGCATCATTTTTCTTCATCCTCGTCCTTCGATAATTGAATAATTTTAGTTATTCAATTATGTTTGATTATATTCCTCTATTAATTAAATAATTTTTAATAATTATTTAATTAATTCACTTTCTAATCTTTATTCTATCCTGACCGATTAAACAAACTAATTGTGTCACTAATTTCTCCCTCTTCTTCAATAGTTAAATAAATTATTATTTACTTAATTATTTTCTCACCTTTCATCTATAGTTAAATAATTACCATTAATTATTTATCTATTCATGGTCCTTTAATTCTTCTATAGTTAAATAATTATTAAAATTATTTAACTATCCCATGCCACCTCCCCTGTTAAATAATTAATCTAAATTAATTATTTAAGGTCTAATTTTCATCTCTCCATTTAATTAAATTGATAAATTTAATTAAATGCTCCTTTTTTCATTTTCTCTAAATAAATAATTTGGATAAATTATTTATTTTCCACTTGTCATTTTTCTCCATTTCGAATAAATAATTTAAAATAAATTGTTTATGCACCTCCATCTGGTCAAAGATGCTCTGTCATAATCCCCTGGCATAACATTCATTTTTGTCATAGCCTACATGTCTTGCATGTCTGTCATAGCTATCAGGTGTCATAGCCGTCAGCATCATAACTTTTCCATGAATGGCATATTTTTGGTGCATCAATTCTGGACTGTTGATCTTGGCATCTTTTCTGAGACTTAATCTCAAGCATCCATTTCATAACATCCCTCTCATGCATTCCCATCCATTGATCTTGGAATATTTCTAGAAGATTAATCTTAGCCATCCATTCGAAAGGTTGCCTATAAAAACAACCTTCCTTCTCCATTTTTAGCTTAACAGCTATTCTTCTCCAACTTTCTACTTACAATTTATAGGTATTTGCACAAGTTAGACTACAAATATGAGGGAATATTAGCAAAAGGAGAAATACGAGAGAAAGAGAAGTGATTCAAGTTTCAAGCATGGGGAGTATTTTGATTTGATGTTTTAGTTTCCTTATGATTTCATTGTTTTCTCTTATGTGGATGTGGTTTAATAGCTTAGTAGTGTTGGCTGTCACTTTGTCTATGCTATTTTATTTTTGAACCCATCTCACACATATTATTAAATTTTTTCTTCAACTACCATCAAAAAGTTGAATCTATTCTCAAGGAAAGTGCAATCTCAATGGCGGATTTCAAAAACTTGATCCTCCATTTTGCTTGGTGCTTGTAGAGAGAATTATTGAAACGATTGACAAAAATAATGAATGGTATCCACTAGCCAATAAGGAGTGTTGAATGTTGGCTTGTATCCAACCCCATGATGGAAACCAAATCATACAATTACATCATCTAGAATAGTCTATGACCTTAGTGCCATCTAGGATGTATCAAATTATCACGACTCAAATCACCTCTTTTGGCTCTCTAACTTCTAAAAAGACACATCAAACATTAATGATATGTCCATGTTCACTTTGTACCTATAAATTGTAGCTAGGAAAAACTTTCCAAAAGTTATCCTCATAACATGGGTCAAAATTAAACTAATATTTACTTCTAAATTTAGTGGTGACAATTTTGAGTTGTGGAAATTCAAAATGGAGGATATGCTCGTAGAACAAGATATATGGGCTGCATTATCTAGTAAAAAACCAACAACAACCTTACAAGAGGATTGGGATTTACAGGATTGAAAAGCCAAGGGTCTAATAAGACTTTGCTCGGCTGATTTTGTGCTCCTGAATGTCCATGAGGAGAAGACTGCAACTAGTCTTTGGAAGAAGCTTGGTGACATTTATCAAGGGAAAACTTTGGTAAATAAGTTATTCCTAAGATTTAGAAACTATACTCTTTGAGGATGGAGGACTAGTTACTAATCTAAAATTGGCGCTATGTTGACATGTGGAAGTTTTTTTTGGAAGCAAGTGTTGGCAAGGTCCTCTTGTGTGAGTGTTTATCTCTTCTGAAAAGCAGAGGGAAGGAAAGGTGACACTTGTCACTTGGGCGCTCAATTGAGCATTGAGAATTGTGAAAACCTCTAGGAGGGCCACCATGATGTCATGTGGCATTAGTTTGACTTGTTGAATAAAGCATTGAAGGGAAACTTGCTTAACATAGATTGAGTCATCACTCAGAGTGACTAGGAGTTGTGGGTGAGTTTTATTTTGGCAATAAAACTTATTTTCTCTATGGGATGCCTATGACATGAGGTTTCTTGACTTTTGGAACTGCAAGCCTTGCATGTTGCATGGACATGCATGTTTGACCAGTTGCTAATCAAGTCACTTGGGACTTGTGCATATTGTCAATTTCAATTTGCATGCATGTAGAGAATGGGAGATTGACACATGGAAAAAATCAACGCTCATGTATGAGAAGTATATATTTATGCCTTAGTGCATTGATGAAATGTTGAGATATTATTAATTTTTATGTCATTATGCTACCAAATTCACTCTAGAATTTGTATCATAGTGAATCAACATCTGCAAGAGCATAGAATTAGAATATTGTATGTAATAGCTTTGTTGTTCTAATGCAATTGATATGTGTTTTGGTGTGTGAGTTTTTTCTCGAAATTTTTTTCCCACATAAAATTTGTGTGTTGTGGTTTATGTATTTAAATATGAATTTAACTAATTTCACGTGCATTCTTAAGTGAAACTATAAAATTTTAAAGGATTTTAAACAAATTTTTTGCAACCCCTCTCCTTATTGATTTGCATTAGGGATGCATTTCGATACTTGGATTTCCTTTCAGTAAAGAGGTAAAGAGGGAGGGAGAAACCTAAAGAGGGGAGGGAGATACATAGAGAGGGGAGAGAGAAGTGAGAGAGAAGAGAGGGAGAGAGAAAGGGAAGTATCAGTAGAGGAGTAACAAGGGATGGAGGGAGTGAGAGACCTAGGGAAGGAGGAGATAGAGAGGTGATGAATTAGAGAGGGGAGGGAGAGAGAAGAATGAAGAGAAAGAGATGGATAAGGAGGGATGGCGAGGTAGAAAATGAGTGACTAAGAGACCTAGAGAGGGGAAAGGTAGAGAGGTGAGGGGGAGAGAGAAGAAAATAAGAGAGAAGTTCACAAAGAGGGAAATA